>JBAIZL010000010.1:5865130-5902630 GCA_036971475.1 Prosapia bicincta | reverse complement strand
ACACACACACACACAAAACACACACACACACACACACACACACACACACACACACACAACACACACACACACACACACACACACACAACACACACACACAAACACACACAACACACACACACACAAAACACACACACACACACACACACACACACAAAACACACACACACACAAAACACACACACACACACACACACACACAAAACACACACACACACACACACACAACACACACACACACACTCACACAACAACAACACACACGCAAACACACACACACACACACACTAATAAATAGAGTCAGAAACAATAGAATTCCCTTAGTTACAGAATGTTTCTTTATTTAATACAATTATAACTCTTGTTGTAAACAGTATGTTTCGCTAACATGAAGAGGTCAGCCTTAACCTACTAAGTGTTAAAAATGTAAAGGTCAAATTTTATAAGCTATCACTTGGCTCTTAGGTAGAAATTGTATATTTGCCATCTAGAAAACATCAGGCACTGTGGTCATCCCTCATTGGGGCCATACATCCTGGTCTACCCGTCCTAATCCTTAGACAATCCTATTATATAAGCACGCCTCTATGAACGCCCTATTTACATTTGTTGTTATTTTGACTATACACATTATACACTATTAATAAGTAACAAAATAATGATTCAACACTATGAGTCAGCGTAAGTCTAAAGGTCGATGTTTTTGAAAATGGCTTACGAGCACCTCATCCTCGGCAATGAGCGCAGCCCCCAAGTGAGAGCTTATAAAATGTTTAACCTATAAACGAGGTTTTGTAACTGCTATTAATAAGAAAAATGTTTTGTAGCTATAGTTTTTTTATTGTTATATTTTTACAAAACCAATTATTTTAATCGTGTATGACATAATTTCTCTTTTCATCTTTATTCGGGTAGTGAGTAGACTTAATATGTTCCCTGAGAGAGCGATCTTGCCTACTCCTCTACTGCAAAACACTACGTCCAGAAGATACGTACGGCTGGTAAGTAGGCCTATATGTTACTGTAACATCGCGTTTATTGGTAAATCTTAAGATTTTCCAATGAAACCCATAATTTACCAATTCCTAATGGTAAAAATCCGAACTTTTTGTGGTCACCCTACGTTTCGAACTTATACCATCATACATTTGTTAAATCTAAAGTAACCTAACCTAGCATAAGCTCAATGTGGACGCTCGTTGCTAGTAAGAAACATTATAACTAAATACTAATTGTTTTAATCCCAAAATAAACATTTACCGACAGTCATTGATACTACCTAGGATATCCCAAACTCTAACGGTACAATTCTGAAAAAACATTTATTATTTAAGAAATGTTCACATTTACCAATTCTTTTTGGTTAGTCTATAATTAACTAGTAAAACTTAAGATTTACCAATACACGGGGTTTTAGAGTAACTTATATTACAAAGGGACATTTTGCAGTAACTACAATGGATATGTTCCCTTGTGAAAAGTAAATAGGGAGCCTATTTCGGTATAGAGGCCTGACTGCGCCCAACTGCTTTATTCTCAACGATATCCTACCACCCTACCTAAATCTTTCTCAGTCCTATATAAAAAAACAAGCCATTTTTTACGTTATTTCGATCTTTTAACGCTCTACATCGAACGATATCCGCGTGATTTAGCGTCAGGAAACATCTGCTCGCCGAAGTATTTATATCTAGTTTAAAATAGCGTAAAAGCCGGCCGTGCAGGATGCGTTGTGGAATGCGGCGGGGCTGGCTTTGTTTGCCAAGGACCCGGCATCTGCCGGCGTTTCCTGTTTACCTGAACCCTGTCCTCCCTCTGCAGCTGGCTCTCAGCAAAGCGCGGGCGTCTGCTACACACCAGTACCTCCCTCCCGACTGTTAAACTTCACGCGTGCGTGTTGTATGTTATTTTACGACGATTAAAAACTAATACAAATAAGACGTAAACTTGTTTACAACGTAACGTGTATTAAAATAATGAATACGATGATAACAACTATTTTGTGGAAAAGATAAAAATAGATTTTAATTAAATGAAACAAGTGTTAAAAAGTATAACCTAACCTTACTCTACTGTGGGTCGCCTTGCTATTTAAATTATTTTCTGACGTAACACCACTTCATTGTTGTCTGTTCGAATAGCCTTGATTCTCTACAGTAACAAATATCTCTGCCTTATTAATGTACGCCTTTATCTTTAAACTTTACCTAACCTTACTTTACTGCGGGTCGCCTTGTTATTCTAAGAACTATTTTCTGATGTAACACCGTTTCATTGTTGTCTATTAGATTCTGTATAGTAACAAATATCTCTGCATTTTTTTTGCGAAAAACCAAAAACGTTAATCATCGCCTTCTCTACATTATTAAATATATGCCTATATCTTTAAAATTAACTTCGGGTCGCCTTGTTATTGTAAGAATTATTTTCTGATGTAACAATGCTTCATTATCGTCTGTTCAAGTAGCCTTGATTCTCTACAGAAACACATAATATCTCTGTTTTATTAATCATGTTTACACTCGCAGAGATTATTGTTAAATAAAAGCGGTTGACTTGTGAGTAAGGTACAACTGTTTATTTATTTTGTTACATATAATAAATAGTTTTACCTGACTCATGCTTTTATTTAACAATATCTCTGTCTTATTGATATGGGCCTGTATCCTAAAACTTAACCTAACCTTACAACAGGTGTGTTGACAGATCTTCACATAATTTCATCATAATATAATTGTTGTTCAATACAAAAACCAGGCTTTTGTAGGACGGTACAAATTGCAAAAACGTAGATGTGATACATGAAGGTTATTTAAATTCACTTAATGTAGGAATAGTTTCAATTTCAGAGTATTTTTTTATATTTAACATTAGGTCAATGAAATCAGTTACACACGATCGCTAAATTCAATGTGGTCAATAAGTATCAATAGCTTACGGACGATGGAAAGGTTTGGTTAGGTTATAAGAACATTGGGTTAGGTTAGGTTAAACCTAAAATTCCTTTAAAGTTGTTCTTTCGCTTATTTAATATTGGCACTGAGTAAAATAATAGAAACTAAAAATAACACATTTTTAACGGTCTGGAATAATTTTACTTATTTGATCAAAATTATTTGGAATTTACCTTTAGACATTTTTAATAACTCTGGTTACTGATAAGAATCTAGTGACAAGAGATTATTTCTTTGTTCATCTCTAGGTTTGTTTATAATTCACTATTTTTATGGTTGGAAACTTGACTTAAATCACAAGGTGAAAATTTTCAGAATGTGTCTTTCAAAAACTTGACTTCGTTCATAAAAAATGAATTTAATGGTACTTTCAGTTTTGAAATCGACAGTTCTAAAGTGACTAAAGACGTGTTTTTACTTTATAAGAAAGAGAGAGAGAGTGAGAGAGTGTGTGTGTGTGTGTGTGAGAGAGAGAAGTAAGAGGTGTGAGGGAAGAAGAGAGGGAATTTTAAAGTTAAAAAATATAATAAATTTACGTTGTGCTCTATAATTAGTGCTCTATGTAATTGTCATACAAGATAGAAAAACGTGAATTAAACAATTGCTGAAAATTTAAAGAAGAAAACGCGAAATATCGAAACGACCCGCTTTCGCAAGGAACAAGCTAGCGTTCGGATTTGGCAACCCAAGTGAGTGGAAGAAATCACAGCAAACGTTCACAGAGTCGGTGTTTGTGTCCTAAAATCGAAATAGCAGTTTTAGTATGTTTTAATATTCGGTTATGAAATACTTTTTCAAGTTTATCCTGGCCTAGAAACCAGTGCCTTGTAGATCTGTCCCGCTCAGTGGGTCAAGGTTATATTGCGCATGTGCAGATCGCAATGGCTTTGCAATACCCGCACGAAATCTGGGTACTCTAATTACACGTTTGTCGCTCGTTTCGCTAAAATCGCTCGAAAATAGTTTTTTTCACTGTAAAACAAGTAAAATAATAAACACAATTTTTAAAAAAATGTCAATTCCTACTTGAAACAAAGAAAAATTTTATTTTAGTTACTTATTAAAAATTACAATAAATATAAATAAAGTAATATAACTTAAAAGTTAAAACAGCTGTTCTACCACATAACGTATAACATAAAATCAGCTGTTTTATAAAATCATATTGAACATTGTGCAAAACATTGACATCACATGTTCTGACGTCTTAGCTTACCCTCGCCGTCTGTCAAAACGTGATCATTACGCATCTTTCGCAAGATTCCTGGTGAATTCATATTTCTTTGTTCGCACCTTTCGCGTATCCACGCAAATGATTCCGACTTTACTATTTGTCCCATAGGTCGGCGCCATAGAATCAAACTGTCTAATGTTTACGAACTAAGAGAAACAATCAACTTCCCTCGTCGAGCCTGTTAGTATAACATGGCGCAATATGTTTTGCAATTGTTTAATCTATCCAACTTCCTTGTTCCCGGTAAAGGAGGAAGTGTGAAGACGATTGTAAACTTATATCGACACGAGTAAAAATAATAATATTTTCCGTTGCTGTTGACCGAGTTTTTGATTTGTCTCTAGCATAGGCGTCCATATGAAAGTTTGGGCGTCAAGTCATTGCATACTAAAAGATTGAGCAGTTAAAAAATTCAAGTTTTATAACTTTGTTTAACCTATTACTACTTATAAAGCACAAGACCACGGTACATAATGTGTAAAGTAAATAAACACATTAATCTAATTACACGTTCTTTTTAATAAAAAACAATAATATATAAATATTCAAAGAAAACACTCATATTTGTAACTTATATAAATATTTTAGTCCCAAGTCATGTCCTATAATTTACCAATTTTTAAAATAACTTTCTCGAAAACATCCACTAGTCTACATATGCCACTTGGATATTTATTACTTTTTCTTTAATCTGGGGTTAAGTTAGGGGGGCGCGGTACCCCTTGCCCAGGGTCTCTAGTGAGGCACAAAATATAACTAAAATTGAGTGTGGATTATACTAGTCTGTACAATAAATAATTGATAATTAACCGGTAATTCAATCAGATCGTTTCTCGCTTTATAATTTCAAGTTTTTAATATTTGCATTGTTGTAACTAATTCACAATATAGATATATGGGCGTGGACAGTAAAAAGATATTCAAATTACATTAATTTTACACTAAAACACTTGAACATATATTGTTAGATAACACTTGTCTGTAGTAGCACTTGGTTTTTTGATTATTGAGGTCGACCATTTTGGGAGTTTTGGTCAAACCACTATCAACTCATACCGTAACTCTTTTAGATAGAGAGAACTTTAGAGTTATGATGTCAAAAAGTGTATGTGAGTTATAATACCATTGGGTGTTGGGTGTAGCTTGAAGTGTTTGCCTATATCATACCGTACGGATGTTTGCCGTTAGCTATTTTGTTTGTTTTTTTTTTTGTAATTTATAGGTTTGATCTTACGTTGTGTAGTTGTGGTTTTTGAATATGAGGCGTTTGATCATTTCGTGTTTTCCAAGAAAAAAATAATCAAAAACATTTCCTTGAATTTGAAAAATGTACACAGAACGTGCCACTTGTCATAGTAGCACTTACTTTCGTGTTTAATAAGGACTGCCGTTTCGGGAGGTGTATCCTATTGCCAACTCAAACCGTCATTGCATACACGACGACTCGATGATCACGTGTGGAATCAGACAATGGAATACCTCCCGAAACGGCAGTCCTAATTAAAAACGAAAGTAAGTGCTACTTAAGACAAATGTTACAAATATATGTTCAAATGTTTAATTGTAAACTAGTAGCTCAAGTTGAAGATGGGGTAAAATAATAAAACTACGTGCTCGATATTTCTCTAATCCTGAACAATAATTTACTTGAATGTTCTCCGTTCCAGTTTACCAAACACGGTATACCCATCATCGCCTCGGTGCTCGGTACACCATCATAGTCTATCTATTGGCCGTGCACACGTATTTATCGCAAACGCGTACGATTTCCCATCTCAACCGATCGAAATTCGTTCTCACTACATAAAAGATCGCTCGCGCATCTGATGGCGGCGTTCCACTTTATTTATCGGGCTCAAACGCCGTGGCTGGAAGCAACCAGCGAACGGGAAGTTGACAAACACCCAGTTAGGAAAAACAGTAACGTTGCAAAACGGTGTTGTACGTGTGCAACACAATGGATGGTTTGCCCAATACACTGGCTGTGCGGTCGCAACGGTTCGATATATCGTTGTCGGGAATCGTGACGATTCGATGTATCCTTGCTCCGCTCACAAGCAATCTTTAATTGATTGTTGTAAGAAAAAAACCGTATAATTAAACGAAATTAAGTTAATCATATTTTATTTAAATAAAGATGATACAAATATTGTTGGTGTAAAATTGTTACTGGGTTTTTTCTATGCTATTTCATACTTTTTATCTAGTGCATGAGTTTTAAAGTTGTCTTCTTCTCTCTTGTTCTTTATTTACATCGATTTTGATTCATGTTTTCTGAACATTTCCTACTGGTTTCCATTTGACTTATTTACTGAAATAATCGTTGATATTTTTAAATTACATCAAGTGGTCAGGTAGATTTGTTTTGATTCCGATTTTCTTAGGTATTTTTCCTCTTCGTTCACTCAGATCTTTTCACCAAAGATAAGTTGGGTTAATTTCTGTGGTTTGTGACTTACGAAATATATCTACTCTGTCAGTTATCCTTTAAAAATTTCAGGCTGTAAATTAATCATTACTCTTTTCTGATGTTGTCCAGGAACTTTCTGAACATTTGTCCCGTAAGTTCAAGTTCTGTGCTTGAGGAGAATTGTTTATGAATTCTGAATGAATCACTTCTTATATTGTTTGTGCAAGACGAATATTTACGCGCTCTTATCTTAAAATCTCTTGTTGACGTTGCTCTTGATCAACCGTTATACTATTTCCACTAAGATTTTCATATGGAAGCTTCACGATTTATTTTAAAATTTTGGGCAGCATGAAATAATAGATAGTTTCCACTGAAGATATTTCGAAATCTATATTATGTTTTAAAATTTTTGTAACGTTTTTAATTACTATTTTACCATACA
The DNA here is from genome assembly GCA_036971475.1 of Prosapia bicincta. Lineage (NCBI taxonomy): Eukaryota > Metazoa > Arthropoda > Insecta > Hemiptera > Cercopidae > Prosapia > Prosapia bicincta. The sequence continues at coordinate 5,895,587 of JBAIZL010000010.1, read as the reverse complement.
TTTTGAACGTTTTGTACCAAATTGCAAAGACAAAACCACCTACTGAAACGATACAAATGCCGTACATTATACCTAATTACCTCAGTTTACAATTGTCGCGTTGGTGACAAAGAACTCATCGAGTATCATTGAGTCGCTTGAAAATGCCGACATTTTACTTTTATTCAAATCCTGAATCCCACAGTGTCTTCCCGATTCTAAAACAGGACTCTTTGTATTTTGGTAACGGGGCCACGTGTTCGACCTTCTGCCGGTAAATATAAGTGCGAAAATATTTTGGCAGACCGAAGCCAAACATGACATGTACTGAAATTCTGGGCAGCGGATAAAAATCAGAATTTTTAGGTCAGAGACGAAAGCGTTCTATTTGCAAACCGAGATTCGCGGGGTGACGTCAGTTTGCAAGATTAGACGGGCTGGAGTCATCTTGGCCACGCTATAAGAAACGACCGGGGAGAACTTTTGCCATGAATATTCTTTTAAAAAAATGAAACTGGCGTAAATAGGAATCTTATTAAGCATTTTTTTTTTTTTTTTTAGATTGACACACCTTCTACCCCTTTTATTTCCTCTTTTTTTTTGTTAACTTTTTCTTCTTCGTTTTGCGGAAAGTTCTGGCATCTTTAGGCTCACGAACCAACATATTTACATGCGGATGACCCAATTCCTGCAAATTGTTTTCCACCTTTAAACCAAATTATTTGTAACTTTAATTGAAGAAATAGTAAACGTTCACTCCGTGACCATGAAAACACGTCACTTACTGAATCGTGTAAGTTATGCTTATCTTCTTTACCGCTCTCTTTTTCAGTTTCATTCATTAGCTCAGACTCTCCTTATACATATCTTCCTCAAATTTCCAATCGTTAATAAAATACGTTTTATTCGTCCACTCAAGTTCAAATACATTTTTTTAAACGTGTAGTGCATGACACTTGATGTTGATACAGTTTTCACAAATATTAATTTAATAATTAAATAATTTGAATTTTATATGGAAGAATTTTCACTTAAGGGGCAAGGTATGCAATTTAGTTATTTGGTCCCATTTGGCTTACAGTACGTGATAACATATGATTTCATAAAACAACTGATTTTATGTTCTAGGTTATGTGATTTAACAGCTGTTTTAACATATAGGTTATGCTACTTTATTTATAATAATTGTAATTATTTATTAAAAAGTAACTTTAAACTTTTTTTGTTGACCAAAGTAGGAATTGATTTTGAAACATTTTTGTTTATATTACTTGTTTATCAGAAATCCAGAGCGTATTTCTTTCCATAAATTCTAGTTTTATAGGTTATGGGGGTTATGTTGACCTTTTCTACAAAACCTGAAATCATTAGCTGTGTATTTCCATCTAAAAATTATAGATTGTCGACCTTACGGCTTTTGTTTAAGGAAGAATTAAAATAAAAAATGTTTTCTTGAACTAAAATTAATTCGGGTTGGTTTTAAACTCTAGATATTTGATAGGAATAGTCAACCCATTGTCGTTATAGTGTAAAATTAAGGGTGTAATTTAGATCAAAATGTAATTTTTGTATTAGTTTTCGAAATTATAAAATTGTTAGGAAAGGTTAGGTTCGAGATTAAACAAATCATATTATATTTTTCGGTTAACCTGCAGGTGTAGATTTTTTGGAGCTGTAACTGAAAATATAAATACCAAACACGGAAAAAACAAAGTTTTAAAAACTTTGGTGTTAATTTTGAAAATAAGGGGCAAATTAAAAGTTATAAAATTCGATTCTTTGTTTCCTAAAATAAATTGTATTGTGTGTACAGTTTGTTGTTTTTTTTTGTTATTTACTAAAACTAAATTAGGTTATTTATCAACAAAAACATTGCGTTAATATATCACTCCCTAAAGTGATAAATATCTCGCAATATTTCTTGTGTCCGTTGGAATCTTTAATTTTGTTTTTAAGTAGGAAGTAATTTTTTTAGCATTTGTGTTCAAGCCCGCTTTTCGTTTGGGATCGAAGCCAACAGGATGCCGCGAGAGTGTCTTCTCCTGAGAGATTTGAGCTGCGTCCAAAAAGTCCGTGTTGCACAAGTAATTTTGTTTGTAAAGACAGACAGCGATGGCATCGAAACAAAGAGATTTCCGTCGATTTAGCAAGTGGTGTGGCGGAGGGAAATGTTGAAACGAGTGTGAGGTTAGAACAGAACGAGTGAGGCAAGCTGTGTACTTTGCTAATTCTTGAATGGAGCAACGTTGGACAGCAATCGGGCGTGTTCGGCAATATTCGGTCGTACGTCACTACAGTATTGGATGTACGTGCACCGTTTAAAATAAAATTTAAAAATAATATTCTCTTAATGCAATGTTTCTTCTGAAGTTGTAAATCCAATTACAATGGTATTTACAGGTTTTCTAGAACAATTTGGTATATGCCATAGGCAGGTGGTACACTAGAGTTATTTAAGATTCTGAAATTTGTCTCTTATTCAGCTCTTTATACGCTGTGAAGTGAATTGTAAATAAATTACTTTTATAACTGTTCACTTTTAAGCTGACGGGCGATCGATCGATGGAAAACAAAAAGTTAGCCCTATGCAAAAATATTGGTTTTTGTTGTGCGTGTTGCATTAATGGTCATCACTAAGAAATTGCAGGCGTTGCGTTCGTTTAGAAAACTGATAGAAGTTAATTTGTTCAACACTATGTAAATGATCTGTTTAATACGTCATATCAAATAAGATAATGATTATAGTGGCATTTCTGCCTTGTCAAATCTACATTATTGTAATATAAATACTATACCTCATATTGTAATGTCTGTGGAACGGTCTTTTGCTCTACCTCCCCCACCCTCCTATGCTCGCCCTTCGAGGTCACGCGCCAGCTTTACCCTAAAGCAAAACCTATGAAAAAGCAACTTTATCGATTTCGATCACCGAGTAGGACGTTAACCTAGTCGTGGCTGCTGTAGATGGAACAACGTTACTTTATTGTTTGCTTTATGGAAGGGATGAAACGTTTTTGAATGGCGTACCGAAATGGACCCCCTTCTTCTTGTGAGGTACCAGGAGGATTGTCAACTTTCTCCACTGGGATGCATAGACTGACGATAACCTTCTTGGGCGATGTACCGGAAAGGGTGGAAGTCTTATGTAGTACTAAGAGGATCAAGAACCTTCATCACCTAGGATACTAAAAGAAAAGTCAGTCTTTCGACTTTAATACCTTCTTCTCTAGGATACCAAAAGAGACGTCAGTATTTTCCGCTGGAATAATTGAGGTACATTAGCCTTCTTCACTACAGTACTAGAGAAGATACAAACCTTCTTATAGGGGTGCTAGGAGTATCAAAGACCATCTGCACTAGGATACAAAAAGAGACGTCAGTATTTTCGATTGGAATACTTGGAGAACATTAACCTTCTTGACTGATGCCCCAGGAAGGATGAAAGCTTTCTTAAAATGTATTAGGAGAAACATCAATCTTTTCACTAAGATACCAAAAATGAAACCAGCCTTCTTGATCGGAATTATTGAGGGACATCGTGACTGAGTACCTTGGAGAATGAAACTTTCTTGTCGAGAACTAGAAAAAAAATTAAACCTCTTTATTAAGATACCAATAGAGAAGCTAGTCTTTTGGACTGGAATTCTCGACTGGAATTTGGAGGTACCTTCTTAACTAAGGTACCAGAAAGGATGAAAACTATCTTTGGGGTACTAGGAGGACCATCAACCTTCTTTACAGTGAGACCGAAAGGGAGGTAAATATTGCCGAAAGAAATGCCAACCTTTCGTAAGTAGTAACAGTAGGGCAACCTTTCGTAACAGTAGTTAACGCTTATCTCTAGTCAAGTTAACCTTAGCTGGGATGCAATGCCCACTGGTTTCTTTTACCTCAAGTTCTTCTAGAAAAGAAAGCATTGATCGAGAAAAAAACGGGCGATGTATATTTAAAGACATCAAGAGTAGGAGAGATTTTATTGAAAATTCAACCCTAACGATGATTGGGGCGGAAGAAGTAACCAGTCGTCCGGAGCTCATTGTTGTACTCAAATATCTGGACCGCAGCTAGCGCATTCTCGCAACAACAAATTGAAGATTTCCTTTGCAGATGACAGACAGTCGTGTCTGGTTATTTTTAGCCGTGGTTTGTCGTTCCGTGGCAACCTGCTCGGCGCGCATGTAGAGCGTAGCGGGGAACTTTCTTTACTTTCACCAACCGAGGTTGTTGGCACCGGGAGAAAGTCTACTCAGATTGTTCACCTTTAGCCTTTCGTTCTTGGAAGTCCGGGTGGAACGTCCTGTCTCGGTGCAATCAGTTCTGTGGAATGAACTTGGAACAAGTAACCTTTTGAAAGAACAGTTATTTTATTGGTTTGTCTGGTCAGTATTTATCAAGACTAACAAATACGACAAGACCGATCGGTGATAATTTTTTTTATGATACTTTTTCAAAAGGCTACTCAGCGCAGTGGAAGTTTCTAAAAAAAAGAATTATGTGTTATTGCCTTATGGTAGACATGTAGAATGGGTAGAACTTATAGCGAGGGTTAATGTATAGGGGCGTGAAGTGCCCCTGAGATCAGGGGTTCAGGTAGGAAGCGTCATACTGTTTGCAAAAACATCAAAATATAATATTTTAAATATAAGATGATTATTTAAATAAAATTTAATGAACATAAAGGCTATTAACAATTAATATACTTTATCCAGTAGGACTATATTTATGTGATATTTACCAAATAATAAACACACACACACACATCATATATATATATATATATATATATATATATATATATATATATATATATACACACACACACATACAAGCTGATGATTTCGTTGAATTTTTTTTTTAAATGTATTCCTATATGAAGCCATTCAAAATCTATATTATATAAATAGCCGTATATAAATAGGCATATATAAAATAACAACCTCAGTTGTTTTTGATTATTACGGAACAATATATATATATATATATATATATATATATATATATATCCGTAATAATCAAAAACAACTGAGGTTGTTATTTTATATATGCCAATTTATATATATATATATATATACCTATGTAGATAGTATTAAATGTAGATTTCTTAGGGCTTCACATGATAGAGTGAAAATACCAACTACAAACTACAATTAAGAGTAAAGTTAGTTTTGTAATTTATTATAGTTATACACTTGGATGATGATGATGATGATTGCTCGGTTATCGAACACATATATGACTATTAAAGACATAAAATACAGCTGTTTTGTAGTGAAGTATAATATTTTATTTTGCTACGGTGACGTTTCGACAACTAGATCGTTATCATCCTCAGGCTCATTCGAGAGATTATATTTAAATCTTATTACAGATCTGGCTCACTCATGAATCACCGTGTTCATCGCTCCTTTTAAATTTAACTTGTCAATATGGCATCATCTCCAATTAATCTCTTGACCGGACCTGACGATAACGATGTAGTTATCGAAACGTCGCCGTAGCAGAATAAAATATCATTAATGACTGGCAAAACGACCGTATTTTAATTCTATTAACAAATTATGCGAGTGTAACATGAATTATGTCCTTGAAAGGTTTAATCTATATTAATTTAATGATTAATTTAATATTTGAAAAATAACAAACAATAGTGATATTATTGTTAGTTAAATTGAGATTATATATCTGTACGCAACCCTGATTACGTGATGCCACACGGTATCAGGTTTTATACGTTTCTTAGCCCTGCGTATACAGTCCCATGTCATTCAATCCCAGACATACTGGGTAATTGATTTGAAACTACAAAGGAAGAACTATTAATTTAACGTTTTTCCAACGTCATTTGAACTATCGATTAACGCACACCGATCTCGTTTCACAGATGAGAATAACCCTCTCTATTTGTTTGCATCTGTTGTGAAATTCGTAGTAAACTCTATAAAATCCCCACCATAGAAACAAAGAAAAATAAAACATCCATATATTTTAAACACTCTTACGTAGGCCTAAAGAGGGATATTTTAGGGATAAAGCGCACTACAAATATTATAATGTTATTGTTGAGTCTAACCTAATTTTAACACGAACGATATTATGTACATAATTCTTGAAAAATATGTAAAGCTTTCATCTACAACGTATTTAGCGGCTCGAACAACCAAATCCACTGATAAACAACTTAACACCTCTGACGTCACCGTATCTCAACACATGATGTTTTTACCACGACTGGATCCGGTTTCTTGGGACGTGGTGTCCCCGATGTTTGATGCGGGAGGTTGACCTTTCGGGCGAGGTCATGGTTAGTGCTCACGGATGTACTAAGGCCAACGTTCTGTTCTCGTCCATGTAGACACCCACCTGAATACTGATAAAAGGACGAGCAGTTTCTTTTATATTTGTTCTGTTTGTTCCAACGCCAGAATGACTGGAGTTATTGTTACGCGGATTGTCACCAGATGTCGTTCATTTATTTTTATATAAACCTATAAACATTTTGCTACCCGGAAAATTAAAACAGTATAAAATAAATCATCTATATATTTCGCCAATTTAACATCAGGTGGTTAGAAAAGAAGTTTTAGTAAGTTATTTAGTTTGTTAAAATATATAAAGATCACTAAATCTAAATCTTTTAAATGAACAGAAATGTAAATCTATTAATTAAACTATCATCTACCAAACGATTAGACGGTTTATTCAGGAAATAGAGTGAAAACATATAAATATACAAATAAAGTTTAAAAAATTCTTGTTCAGCTTATGTAGATGTCTAAGAAATGTTATAGTTGCGTTTTAATTTGAAATATCACGATTATGAAGCGGGTAACATTATTCTGGAAAAGTGAATGATTCCATGCCCACGTGTACCTTTCTGTGGATAACCTACTCTTTATAAAGGTCATAAGATGTGGTTTTCCTGCAAATCTCGGGTTTACGAAGAGGTACAGGAAGACTAAATACAGGATGAATTAAGGAAAGAACACGAAGGTGTCCTAGTGCCATAATTAAAGGGGACTCGCGGTAGCTTGACCTTCAAAAAAAGGGAAGTCAATTTGACCTGTTCTCTCTTGGAGACAAAGAAATACATAATTGCTAATAATAAAGGAATTTTGTTTTAATAAATATTTTATGCCCGTTTCTATGAATTTGTGAATCTGTTAAAAGGACAGATTAGCAATCGTAATACTGAAACACGAATATTTCAGCAAAGTTAAAGTTGTGAAATAAGCGTGTGAAGAAGAACGGGAATAAATTAGTGGGTATTGTAGAAAAAATAGAAATGTTAAAGGGTGTCCTGCAACGAGACGCGCTGAAAAGAGAAGTGTTGAAGGATGTAGAGGAAGGAATTAAGGTTCATAGTAGAAGGTAGTAAAACAGAACAGTTGTAATACAATAAATGGATTGTGAAGTGGTACAAAGGGGAAGAAGGGAACTGGTACACAGTGGAAGAAGGGAACTGGGACAAAGAGGAAGAAGGGGACCGTTATAAAGTGGAAGAAGAGAACTGATACAAAGTGGAAGAAAGGAACTGATACAAAGTGGAAGAAGGTAACTGGTACAAAGTAGAAGAAGGGAACTGGTACAAAGTGGAAGAAGGGAAGTGGTACAAAGTGGAATAAAGGAACTGATACAATGTGGAATAAAGGAACTGATACAAAGTGGAAGAAGGGAACTGGTACAAAGTGGAAGAAGGTAACTGATACAAAGTAGAAGAAGAGAATTGGTACAAAGTGGAAGAAGGGAAGTAGTACAAAGTGGAATAAAGGAACTGATACAAAGTGGAATAAAGAAACTGATACAAAGTGGAAGAAGGGAACTGATAACAAAGTGGAAGAAGGGGACTGGTACAAAGTGGAAGAAGGGAACTGGTACAAAGTGGAAGAAGGTAAGTGGTACAAAGTGGAAGAAGGGAACTGGTACAAAGTGGAAGAAGGAAACAGGTTGAGGTTTTTACAGTGCTGCATTTGTAAAAACTGTAAAACAGCGTAAAATTTCTTGCTCTTGGGAATCGTAGAATTATTACTTTTCATTTACAAATACAAATGTCTTGGTATTTCTAGACGTTCTTAATAATGGGCGTCGTCATTTGGTCATTTACTGGTTGAAATTACCTTGTTCTGTTTGTTACAGGTTGTCGGCCGCGATGCCACGTCCCTCCTCTCGGCGCACTACCGTCTCGACTGTCACCCTAACATCAACTCGTTACACGAGGTCCTCCTGGGAGATAAACTAATGTACCTAGTCTTCCCTCAATCCCACGGCGACCTCCACTCTCACGTCAGACACCACAAGAGGCTACGTGAAGCCGAAGCCAGGAGGCTCTTCCGTCAGATGGCAGAAACCGTCCGCGCCTGTCACGAGGAAGGCATAGTTTTACGAGATCTCAAGCTTAGGAAGTTCGTCTTTGCGGATGCCCAAAGGTAAGTCCGATGAGAGTTTGCCATTAAACTTGTAGTATAAGTGATTGAAACCCAGAAGGGTAAGAATGGTGATAAAACGAGAAGATCCATTGTTCAGGTATTTTTACTCGACAATTGCATTCAAATTTTACATTATTCTGTATGTGTGCCGTAGCTACAGCAGAACTTCAATTATCCGGACCCCGACTATCCGAATCGACAAAAATATAAAACTATAAAAAATATAGTTTTTTCTCTCATTTGCAACATATACATAGTAATTGATTGAAATTTACCCTTTTTTCGAAATAATCCAACTATTTGAATTTTTATTTATCCAAATGGGGCCTTTTGGATAAAGGTCCCAATTGTTCGGATAATTAGAGATCTGCGTAATAATTTGGTTCCCCTGGGGCAAAACTTAATAGTGACGATTTTACAACGCTTCAAGTATTAGACTTACGGCTTTCCCGAGAGGCAGATATTATTTTACACTATAAATATCTATCGGCCAAAAATTTTATTTCCTTTCATCGAATCGTGTACCCCGGAGCACTATATTTGTACTCAATATTTAATTGCTCGGTTATGAAGCTCACAAATCCATAATAAAATACTTCATTAGAATTTGTAAAGAATAAACTGTCTACCGCTGTTAACTTTGCCTCTAGGAAGTGTGGCGTCCGTTACACTAGTTAAATACCGATTTAATCTAATTATATCATAGTCAAATGTTTTCATTCGAACATGGCCATGCCTTATAGAGGCAAAGTGTCCAGCAATACACTACAGATTCATATACTGTAAGACAAAATTGCTTTTGTTGACTACTTAGCTACTTGAAGTAGCCGGACGGAACCCGGTCGTATTTCGTTCACAAAGTATCTGCTAGAAAGTTGAGTGGTTGAATCTGGAATAATTACCGTCGAAAATGCTCAGACTAAAAATTATAAATACTAAAACGTTATTCAAAATATTTATCACTAAACGTTTTCAAAAGTAAATGCACAACGAAAGTGATTTACTATAGTTGGCTCCCCCGGCTGTTGCCCAAATAGGCAACCTGCCAGATATTCAAAAAGGTCAGTTTGTTTCAGTGTTTACTCCGAAAAAAAAATCGCAGCAATTTATTACTTTCTTGCGTATATTTTCTAAGCATATTATTTGCGAACCTTTTATCTTTCATTGCCAACACTGTAAAAATAAAAAACCCACAACTTAAAAAAACAAAAAATACTCAAAAAAAATTATCGTTGTTAAACAAACCTTTAAAAACTTTATATGAATATTCTGAAGATAATCAGATGCTATTAAAAGCTTTACTTCCTGGGCCACGTGTAATGGGACACCCTGTACGCATTTCGTCACTAGGCTTGGCCGCGGGACCTTGGGTGCAATGATGACGCTGTAACACTGCTCTTGCTACATGTCTACACACGATGTGGCAATGCCGACACGTGCTTATCCCTAACTGACCGGAAACCAACTCTGCAATATCAATCTTCAGATGACGACACAGGCCTCCAATAGGCAGAGTAGCCTGTTGTAATAAAATACATTTTTCGTGTAGAAATACTCGAATAACCTTTACCGTCAGGTAGGTACGAATTTGTAGCAACAGAAAATTTAATTTAAAAAGTGTCGTAGATGAAAATATCATTCACGCTCTTCAGTACAGTTAAATGTAATAAATTGTTCTGCAATCATGTACGTTACATGCTGAATGGATATATTGGAAATATGGATGGACGATATTTTCTCTAATTGATATTTGTTTGTCGCTGGTGTAACCAGTGACAAAATATGAAAAACGCCAGTTCCCGTGATAATGGATAAATCGGAATTTGTCTCTGTTGTAATTGGTCAAAAAATCGTAGTCGCTGGATAAAACGTTACCAATATTTTAACGCGGCTGTCATTGGTTGATTTGTCGCTGTCACTGGTTCTACTCATTTACGTCGTGCCTGAGTGGACGATTTGTGTCAGGTTTCACGACAGGGACAGTGTTGTGTACAGTAGACGCTATTTCGCACTCTGTAGTTTGTTCTTAATTTCATAGGAGTTTATTTTTAAATAAAACGATCCTTCCAAAAAACATAAAAGCTAGGTTTGGGGTCATTTTACTAGTATACCTGCCTGTTATTGGCGCATACAGAGGTCCCTCAGAATCCCTTGTGACCGGTAAAAGTCACTGATCCAAATCTGGCACAGTCACTAAAATCACTGATCCGTCAAAGTTACTGGATTGAACATTTCTATTTGGAAACTAAGCCAAGTAAGCCCCTGGTTCCAGGTGATATCCCTTTAGACCTAAATTTTTAATCACCATGTTTTTCTTTGAACACAGTTCAGCGTCTAAACCTTCCTCTGTTGTACATTCCAACTTGTTCCGTATTAGAAATTCGACAGTATTTTTTTCGCCAAGTTTTCCAACCCACTATACGTAATGCTCTTGCTTTGGGTGCGAAATAAATTACATTTCTCGTTTGCTAACGAATTTATCCTTTTATTCTAGCTCATTCTCACGATACTTCTCTACTTATACTATCCCAGCTCTTCAATTAATGGTTTGCCTAATTAATCGTACAAATCTGAACCAAACTGCGAGACAATGTACATACATCAAACTTTAGGTACACGTGGTCACTTAACCATAAAACAAGGAATAAACAATAAACCGGTTGAATATCGATTCAAAGAAGTTTAAAGAATTAGTGCAATGTTTCGGCAACTAGTTAGTTGCCCTTAGCAACTCGGTCCTTACATTTAGAGTTCAAATGAATAATACGAGTAGGGAAACCATCAAAACCGCTACCCTTCACCAAAAAACTTTCTTTGGGCTACAGCTCTGCTGACTTTTCTCTCCGCACTTTTTTGCCTCCTCACATTACTCATCTCTAAATGTAAGGATTTTTTTATAGCACAAGAGACATGATAAGGGCAACGAGTAAGTTCACGAAAAGTTTCACTAATTAAACGAACTTCTTAGACTCGATATTCAACTGGTTTATCATTTATTCAATACTTATTTCAAGTCCTTCAAATAAATAATGAACCTGTAAATAAACATTCTTTTACCACCATCTCTTCTCCCGCTGTTCCCGATTTTGCAAACACCCTACAAAGTTTTGCCACTGGGCGTTCTGATAAACAGTTTTCTCACGTGTAGAACTAAATACTAAACAAACGGTAAACAAACAAGCAGAGTAGCTACGTCATGAATCAATCGCCGACCGACTCATGTCAGATTTACGATGTTTCCAACGGCCAAACAAAGAACTGCGATCCGTGTTTGTTGTACGACTTTGCATCTTAAGAGGTTCTATTTATAAAGAGAAGAACGCTGCACGGCAAGACACGTTGGAAGTGCAAAGCGGAGGTAGAAACGTGGCGTTGGACGATGCTGTACAGCCAAGGTGAAGGTTGTGTTGGTACGGTGGACGCAGCGAGCCGATGCACTCGCCAAGTGATCATCCATTGTTACGGAACGAAGTCTTAGCCTTTGTAGAGAATTTATTAATCGTGATTTTTTTATTTTTAATCTTCAAACAAGTCTGCTAATGAAATTTACACAAATAATATAAACTACATTTTTTTTTAAAAGTCAATCCTTAGGTCAACAAATACAAAATTTTATTTTAGTTTCTTTTTAATAAATAATTGCAATTAATATAAAATTACATACGCATTAAAACAGCTGTTCTGGCACACAACTTATAATATAAAATCAACTGTTTTATAAAATCATACATTATCACTAATTTTAATAACTACATTGCATACCTTGCCCCTTTTGCGAAAACCTTTTCTACCACACAAAAGGAGGGGAGATTAATTAATTCGTTAAATTTAATTATTTGATAATATTTGAATAAACTGTATTAACATCAAGTGTAATGTACTACAAGTGTAGACACGTTTATTTGAACTTGATTGGATAAATAAAAAAATATTAACGATTAAATATATATATATATATATATATATATATATAGTTAATATATTACTATTGTAAGTAATTTTATCCACCATTAAGTGCAATGATTTTACCTTGTGTGATGAGGGACCTTTCGGTCACTTGACCATTGTCGAAAAAATATCAGTGATTCGACAATGGTCAAGTGACCGAAAGGTGCCTCATCACACAAGGTAAAATCATTGTACTTAATGGTGGATAAAATTACTTACAATAGTAATATATTAACTTCATAAAGTCAGTGCAACGGAAAAACAATAGATAACGTAAGAATATATATATATTTATATATATATATATATATATATATATATATATATATATTTATATATATACAGTATATTAAATATGGTGAAATGTTTTCTTGTAATACAATACCTGTATAGTTAATAAATTAAAATGATTTCAAAAACAACAATAGTTTAAATGTATATATTATTCAAAGCTTTTCGCCGATAAAACAGTACCAGCGTCTTCAGGAAAAATAATTATGTACCTAACAAAATATTTTTATATATATATATATATATATATATATATATATATATATATATATATATATATATATATATATATATATATCACTTTCACTTATGTACTTAAACAAGAATCTTACTTGGTATTTATGCGAGTACTTTCAAAGACTGGTTAGTGTCTCCATACTCGAAGTATGCCCGATGATGGAGACACTAACCAGTCTTTAAAAGTACTCGCATAAATACCAAGTAATATTCTTGTTTAAGTACATAAGTGAAAGTGAGAAGTGTATACAAGAAAACAGTGTTGCATAATCTACAAATATATATATATATATATATATATATATATATATCACTTTCACTTATGTACTTAAACAAGAATCTTACTTGGTATTTATGCGAGCACTTTCAAAGACTGGTTAGTGTCTCCATACTCGAAGTATGCCCGATGATGGAGACACTAACCAGTCTTTAAAAGTACTCGCATAAATACCAAGTAAGATTCTTGTTTAAGTACATGAGTGAAAGTGAGAAGTGTATACAAGAAAACAGTGTTGCATAATCTACAAATATATATATATATATATATATATATATATATATATATATATATATATATATATATATAAAGAGAATCTGATTTATTAGAAAGATTTGATATATACAATCATATAAAATATACATGGGAAAAGGTTAATCTGGAGGAGGTTAGCTAGAGTCGTATCCAGAAATGGACGAGGTGACTTTTTGAAAAATTTAAAAAAAACCGTCGAGCGTTGAAGCTAACTTTTCTATTTGTACTATAATTTAAATTTTTATTATTTTTTTCAAAGTACCAGGCGTCTAAGAACTCCATGATCTACCGCTGACAAGAGGTAATATTAACAAACCTGTATTTATTATCTTGGTCATTTGCAAAGTAAATCTTGCAACCTGTTGTTAACAGCTCAATGTGAAACGACTCATTTAACTTACTTTTAGTCACGTATGAATTCAAGAAATTTAAAACACTTTGAAGCAACGCCGTGCCTTGACCTTTCCAGAGGCAGGAGACAAGACCAGCGTACCGGTGTTCAGTCATTGGAAGATCAAGGACTAGACAAATCCTTCAATCTAAATTGTCCGTCTCTCTCTCTCTCTCTTTCAGAAATTCTAACGAACAAAACAACAATGAAAGGAAAGTCGGTGACCTCGAACCGGTGACGCCGCTAAAGAGAACTCTCTTTCTATCCGCGAATGCTGCGCTCAACTGGACCGTGGCGGTTTTCTGTACTTCGTACTACTTTTCTGAACCGATTTAAGAAATTTTCTATTGTTGCGATTCTCAAATGAAAGGCGGAACGAATACAATTTTAAGAACTTTCGACCCACTTTGTTATGATTTGCTGAAACTAAACGTCAGTCGATTTAACGGGAATTAACCACAACAGGATACGTGTTTGTGGAGCGAAGTGTGTTTCATGGGAGTTATAAATAAAATACTGAATAGTTTTAAATATTAGTATATTATTTAGCACAATAATTAGGCATTCATTGAATTTTCTTTTTAATTTTTTAGAAAATAATTAAAACAAATTGAAATTAAAAACTTGTGTAACGAGTGTAGGCCCTAATACTTCACAGGAGACGGGGGCATCTCCCAGACCATCTAGCTCTGACCGTTCTCCCACCATCGTTTCCACATCCGGCAAGAAAATTTATTGCCTACGTTAAAAAAATATTCAAAATTTATCCCTGCCTAGAGCATATCACCCGAGAAAGGTATTTTTTAAATCTTCTGTCATTATTGGTCTTGTGGATAATATGCAATTACTTCTTGAACAATGCTCTTTCACAATTTTCCTCTACCTCAGTAGTTTCGGCTTCTTTACACTATATCTTCAACAGAACCGCAATAATCACGACGTACATACATACGTTCAACATTGCCTCTGGTAGGTGTGTTGGACTTACGAAAAGAGTTATACCACCTATCCGCTAAGCCACACACAGTAACGCTCTCTGCTACTCCCTCGTTGCCATAGCAACAGACACAGCGTTGTCCTGGTGACTGGTGCATTACTGACTGGCTAATGACGTCACATTTCTCCGTTTGAGCTTGTCCGCGCCTTCTAAGGACGAGGTTTCTAGTCGTGGACAGTACATTGGTATTACTGACCAATGTCACAAAAAACGTCGCCACAAAAAACGTCGCCAAATCTTATATTTGGTTAATACGTCGCCTTAATTGTTTTATTTTCAAAAACTTTTAGAAAATATATTTTTCTTTATTTAAATCTCTTTTGTCGTTCCTAATTCCCTCTATTAGTTCACACTCTCCTTATAGGCTATGTATCTTGTTAAAATTTTCAATCGTTAATAAAATACTCTATATTTATTCACTCAAGTTCAAATACATTTTTTAAAACTTGTAGTGGATGACACTTGATGTTAATACAGTTTTTTTCAAATATTAATTCATTAATTAAATTTAATAATGAGTTAATTTTAGTTTTATATGGGAGAAAATCCTTGCACTTGAGGGGCAAGGTATGCAATGTAGTTATTTCGTCCCTTTCGGCTTAAAAATTAGTGATAACATGTGATTTAATGTAACAGCTGATTTTATATTATATGTTATGTGTTAGAACAACTGTTTTAACACTTGGGTTATGGTAGTTCATTTATATTAATTGTAATTATTTAATAAATTAACTAAAATAAAATATTTCTTTGTTGGCTAAAGTAGGTATTGACTATAACGTTTGTTTATATTACGTGTTTTTATTCTCTCTTTTTGAAACTATGTTTTAGTATTTAGTTTCAGTATTATAGATATAGTTCAAGCTCTCAGTTGCACAAATTTAGTAACTGTTCAATGATGTTCTTTTTTTACATTAAACCTTTTTAGTGTACTACAGAAAGGGTTTTAAAATATATTTCCGCTGACGCAGTTAAGTAACAATTTCTGGTAGCTGGCGGTTTCCTTATCCGCGTTTGTAACGACGCGTAGCCGAGACGAAATATTCCCATCAATTATCTGGTAACAGCGCCTGTCTTTATGTCAGTAATGACGTATTGTTTATAGCGACAGAGGGACCACCGCGCTGTAAGTAGCGCCAACATAACGAACTTTAAAGTAACACCAAGTGATCGGTTTCAACGAACCGAGATAGTGCACTCGGTTTACGAATGCCAAGGATGCGTCAGGTCTGCCAATTTTACAAAGTTGTAAACAAGTTATCTTTGTGATACAATCGGTGTGCTACTGTCGTTTAGTGAGGACAGTCAGAAAGCAATTACGTTATTTCTTCAGAATACTTTTGTAAGTTGGATTGCTTACGTAACTGAAAGTTGTTCATTAATTATATTGAGTAATTAAATAATTATAATAATTATCAAAAACATTCAACCACAAATATTTTTACTGATGTATTGGTTACCAAGTAACCATCTTCAGAGACATGACAAAAAATACTGAAATCAATTTGAGGTAATTTTGTTTCCCTGTTAAACCTTATTAAAAATAAACTATTTAAGCCAGTGCCTCGCGCAACGTATGACTGGCAAAGTAGAACGATATTCAAATCGCTTATCGCTATAAACATAACGAATTCATCAAGTGAAACAATCAAGCGCTACTAAATCTGTATAAATACATTTTTAAAGGCTTTAATGATTGCGGCAACCCGAGCGTGTCCATGAGAGATTCATTTGAATCTTTCACGGCCGAACACAACGTTTCGAAATCACTCTGTCATCGCCGGTCATGGCCTATGGCGGGTTATTGTTGAATTATGCAGTCATTCGGCCGCTTGCACAACGCGATATACGCCGTGTTGCGTGTGAAATGTACGAGGAACGTTCGGGTTGTGGCCGGGGACGAAAAGGGAAACACGAATTAATGCTATAGTGTGGAAATGTTTATAATAATGTACATAAAAATAAAATCATTAGAAACTTGAGCAATTAATGATGGTCTCATCAAGTTAATCGGAACTCTCCATCTAATCGCGAATTACTAAGGGATGTAACTTAAGAGACCAAAGGTTTATTCTACTTCTGTTTAGCAATGTAAACGCGTGTTCAGTATAAGCAGAGTATAATAAGGAAGTAAACACGTAGAATATTATACTCTCTGTAGGTCTGGGTTGAGCCCTGGACTCGCTTCGACCCTAACACCTTTCCCTTAGTCATTTCACCTAGGGTTAGTCATCAATACAAGCTATTAGTTTACTATTAGACTATATGTAGCCAAAATTATATTAAATGTCAAGTTTGATATTAATCGAGTTTGACATAATTTTCCATAGTTTTTTTATTAGGTAACAAAGAACCGATGAAAATATTCTTATTGTGTTTATAAAAAACATCAAATGATTTGGAAATGTATCAAGGGATTCCCAGATTTACAGCCGTCTTTGCAGCACGAGCAAGTATCGGACACATTGTGACTGAGACCTATCTCTGCAGATTAAATCTGAGTGAATCTCCACTCTGCCCTAACTGTAGAAAAGAGGAGGAGACTCTAGACCATATTCTCCTCACCAATTCCACCAAGAGCAGCTCTGCTGTCTGCGCTGGGAAGCCAGGGACACATCAAATGATTTGGAAATGTATCAAGGGATTCCCAGATTTACAGCCGTCTTTGCAGCACGAGCAAGTATCGGGCACATTGTGACAGACCTATCTCTGCAGATTTAATCTGAGTGAATCTCCACTCTGCCCTAACTGTAGAAAAGAGGAGGAGACTCTAGACCATATCCTCCTCACCAATTCCACCAAGAGCAGCTCTGCTGTCTGCGCTGGGAAGCCAGGGACACATCAAATGATTTGGAAATGTATCAAGGGATTCCCAGATTTACAGCCGTCTTTGCAGCACGAGCAAGTATCGGGCACATTGTGACAGACCTATCTCTGCAGATTTAATCTGAGTGAATCTCCACTCTGCCCTAACTGTAAAAAAGAGGAGGAGACTCTAGACCATATCCTCCTCACCAATTCCACCAAGAGCAGCTCTGCTGTTTGCGCTGGGAAGCCAGGGAAACATAAAAACAATATTGATCAATAAACAGTTTTGGACCTTGGCTGCAGCAACTTATTATGGACATCGGGCCATCGGAGCCACATGACCCTGGACGTCCGCAGCAAGAAGTAAAAAGAAGTAAAAGTGTTTATAAAAAAACTTATATATTCGTAGTAAGATAATCAGTAAGGGACTTATTGACGAAAGAGCCACGGTTTATTACAGGTGGCAGCAGGTAGTCCCTGCTCCAGGGCTCAACCAGAACCTGAACAGAGTATTAATATAACAGAGTATTAAATGTTGTCATTTAGTACACTGACGACCCTGCATATTGTAACTTAGTTTATTGGTGAGATTAAAAATGCTCAATGGTTTTTATAATAAAATCAGCATCAAGTGATGAAAAAACGTTTCCTACCGAAGCGAAGGCCAGGTCGTACAGAGCAAATTCAACTGTCTACCTTCTCTTTCTCTAGTTTGTACTTTAACCACTTAGATGCCCAAGTTCCGTACCTGTTACATGATCTTTCGTTCTTCATTCTATCTACTTAATTTTGTATTTGATCGCTCTATTTCTCTCTTAATCCTCACCCTCATCCTTAAATGGCTCCTTCAGCGCCCTTTCTTTAGCTATTTTACCAAAGATTTACCAGGAACTACTTTTTTTATAAGCTTTGATATCTTTTTTTCTACTTTTCGATGATTGTTTCTAATTACACCACTTCTTGTACCTGTTTCTTCTTACTACATTATAATGCATTTATATTTGAAATAAATGATAAGTATGGATAATACTCGACGAATTGTAGACTTTCTTTCTTTGGAAAATTTTGTTTAAACAATATCTGTGTTTGGACGTATATCACGTTATAAACAAACACCATGCATTAACGGCACCAAGTAATGTTGCACCGTGATTATATACATCTTGATACAATAGTTTATGTTAATAAGTTTTATTTGCTTATAACAGCCTATAGGTTCTTTATTTAATTGTTGTTTATTGATAATGCAATAAAATTGCGCATAAAAACAGCTGTTGTAATCACACGTCGTCATGAAATGCAAATTAATGTAAGATGTTTCTGATTATATAGATATTTACACTTGATATTTAAACATAACCTCCAAATAAACTCTAACGAAAACGGCTGTTAACGTAGCTTTTTTGGTTTTCGAAAATCGCTGCGAGAATTTGTTAGTTTTAAACGGAAAACGTCCTCTAGTCTGCCATCCTTTTCTACAGTTTTACTTCTGTCGGAAAAGTTCTAGGAGGGGTAGTTCTTACAAGACGTTTAAAAGTAATGAATCCATGCGTTTCGTGAGGGCTGAGCTATACCTACGGTGCGTCCTAAGGTGTGTGGGTCGTGGAACGCCATTGGCAGGTAATATTTTTTTTTGAACAGTTGGAGTAAAGGCCTGTGACGGCTTCACCTCGCCCCAGTTGTACAGGGCCTTGCGACACCTGCCGGGCAGGCCACACCTTGTCGGCCGTTCTTTTGTTTGTTGGGCTGGCAACGCGCGCTGTACTCTACAAAAAATTCGAGCAGCTACGAGGAGATGCTATATTTACACGTTCACAAGAATCCTATTATATTCCTCACGCGATAAAATGTACATTCTTCAATTTTTATTTTGTTCATATTTTTCTAATTATTTAACACAATGCTAAAGATTCGATACTAAAATAAACAATTATAGCTGACTTGAAGATGGGCGCCAATATAAAAGTTTGAAGGAGGAGCTGGACGTGGAGTATTGCATATTAGGCAGCTATAAATTCAAGTTTTAACCTATTATTACTAAGTTTACGGTACTTAATGTACTTAAAGAAAGTAAACACATTATTCTAATTATTCGTGCTTTTTATTTAAACCAAGTGATAAATAAAAATAAAGCAGGAAAAACGTTTTTTTGTTCTTAATAATAATATTTAATAATAAAACAATAATATGTAAATATTCAAAGAAAACACAAATTTTTTATGTATAAATATTTTAGTCCTAAGTCATGATTTTTAAAATATTTTTTTTTGGAAAAAGGCACCAGTCTACATACGACGCTTGTATATTTATCTTGTTTTTTAAAGCTGGGGATAAACGTCGCATGAGCGGTTATCAGCCCCCCCCCATGTACTTGAACTAAATGTGATTGTTTTTTTAACTTCAAGAGTCCACTTTCTACAAGTTTCATCATAGTTACGGTGAGCACGCGTCCCGAGAAATTCACGGCACCGATTTTTTAAGTAAAGTCTATTAAAATTATATATTTTACGAATTTTCATAAAAATGTTTTTGTTACATTTGTTCAGTACACACGTCACACGTACATTTATTTATATAGCCGCGTTGGGGTTGTAACAGTAAATGCAATTGTGATTTATTTGCTATTTGTAAATAAATAGCACCAACAAAAAATTTACTTGTTAAAATTTGAATAAATAAATAATAAGCAGATATTGTTAGCTCATCAAAAGTTCGTATAGAAAAAGTAATAGACCATCTTAATTATATTTATATTACAATATATGAGTATGATAACAATTCTAATAAATTCATTACTTATGAAATTACGTGGATCTAAGTGTTTCTTATATACTACTACATCTACAAGTAGGTTGTCCCGATTTTACATCTACAAGTAGGTTGTCCCGATTTTACATCTACAAGTAGGTTGTCCCGATTTTACATCTACAAGTAGGTTGTCCCGATTTTACATCTACAAGTAGGTTGTCCCGATTTTACATCTTCAAGTAGGTTGTCCCGATTTTACATCTACAAGTAGGTTGTCCCGATTTTAAATAAAAGATAAAGGAAAAAGATATGGTGCCCGTAATTACAGCAGAAGACAGACGTGTTCAAATGATTGATGAAAAAAGCGACCATCGCTGAATGTGCGAAATAAGCGGCCAAACTACTCCTACCGAGGCCAAAGTCACTCAACCAAGGGATGCCGAATAAGCGACCAAGCTACACTTCCACTACCCATTACAGTTAAACTTGGAAGGAAAACGATGAAAGTGGATACAGCTAATGAAGAAAATGGTGACATAAATGTCTCTGTACTCTCTCCTAACTTCAAAACCTGGATTTAGTTGACCATCATAAAAAAGAAAAACGTACAAAACTATAGAAATAAATATAAACCAATGTAAATATTGGAAAAAATAATTTAAACCGTTACACACAATTATAAAACATAAATATAAATGACAAGTTTTTAAACACGCCTAAAAAATAAAATTTACTTATTATAATTTAGCGTGTTTAAAACCTGGATAAAGTGTGATGAAAATCGAAAAAAAACCAGTTCAAACTCTGTTACGAAGAGTCTAAACGCAGAGCAGGTATAATTCTGTGATTGTCGCTTATTTCACTTTTCGATAATTTCGATGAAGATTAAGACTCTAAGTGCAGATAGAAAATCCGTAATGACTGCTTATTTCATTGGTCGTTATTTTCGCGTAATTCTTCAAATTTCGACGTATGTAAAGAAAGTTTTATGCAAAAATTTTAATTTTAACAAATTTGATTTTGTTAACGATTATGCTAAGAGTGTTTCCCCTCGTGGACAAATGTGCAGGATTAAAATTATCTCGATGGTCTTGGAGGAACCCCCAAATTTCCTTTACGCACTCCAACAAAATATTTTCTGAAATATTAGTTTTAGGCCTACTAAAAAGTTGTCTCTGCACATCCAAATATATCGTTAGATATGAAATATTTAATTAATTATCTACCTTCTAATAAGTCACAGATACAGCGTATCTGTATTTTCTCTTTAACAATACACACGTTATACAAGTGGAACAGTTAACGGAAAAACTAGGCCCGGAAATGAGCCTCGCATATTAGGCGTTGATTAGAATCTGATTTAATATTAGATTAGATAAATCTCCGTAAAGATAATATAAATGGCGTTTGCTAACCCTAGATGCGTTGCAGAAATCTGCGTACAGTTCTTTGGAAGACTATAAAAGTATTAAATAAAATAAATGGAAATGTAATTAAGAGATACAAATTATAAATAGTAACACATTAAGAAGTCATTCTGTTGAAATTCCCTTGTTTTTCTCAATTCTTGGAAAAACCGGAAACGATAAGTCTAGTAAGACTATTGCTATAAGTAGTCAATGAAGTTACTGAATATAAAAATAATCAATGTGGCATTTAAAAAAATCCTATAAAATATAATTGGGATATTTTAAAAACGATGATTATAACATTTTGTTGAAAATTCAATAATTACAAAATTTATTTTACAAAATATCCCTATTATTTTGTTATATAACTACAGTTTTTGTTTTAAATTTCAAATAAAATTTAGAATTACATGTTAGCATTACAAAATCCATTCTGATTTATAGATATTTTTAAAATCTTTTAAAAAATAGTTTTAGTTGCCAAATGTTAAACACAAGAACAAATCCTACACCACAGTTCCGGGATATACGGTGCCCTTGATTCGCCTCTACTGAGCATGCGCTCGGCAGACAGCCTTGGTGACGTCACAGTTCGCAAAACACCTTAACCTCAAAGTATCTCCAAGTTTGGCAAGGAACGTGGCGTTTATAAAATTAAGACGCAGTTGATAATTCACTTTGCGTTATCTCGAGAAACAAAGAAGATAGAGAAAAAATATAAATAAACTATTGTTAGGAAATGTGTTTTTGTAAAAAAATAATGGATTGTGTAATTGCGGTCTGATCCGGTTTCATAACTCGAGGAAATGCTTGAATAATTAATGCTCGTTAGTTGCGATTATATTCGCTGAAGAATAAATAATGTAAGTCATTATTGAAACATCAAGCTTCCCAGTGACGAAACAGTGCAGAAAAGCCGAAATATGTTGCTATAGTCTATCCATTTTGGGACGGCGGGTAAAAGATTAAGTCACCGCCCGAGCTCCCAACAATAGCTTGGGTCAGGCGCTCGGCGGCCGGCCGCCCGCGCTAATGAGGCGTAAAAAGCACTCCACTCCAAAATATTATCACATAAAAGTAAGCGTATTTTTTAATTTTTTATTACAGTTTTGATGTCTACGTATGATTTCATGAAAAACTAGTCCAAACACGACGGAGTTATGTCAATTAGTAAAATTAGTGGTTACAAAAGTTAAATAAGGCCAAATACAATTTTTTGCAACCACTAATTTTACTAATTGACATAACTCCGTCGTGTTTGGACTAGTTTTTCATGAAATCACACGTAGACATCAAAACTGTAATAAAAAATTAAAAAATACGCTTACTTTTATGTGATAATATTTTGGAGTGGAGTGCTTTTTACGCCTCATTAGCGCGGGCGGCCGGCCGCCGAGCGCCTGACAAAAAGCTATTGTTGGGAGCTCGGGCGGTGACTTAATCTTTTACCCGCCGTCCCAAAATGGATAGACTATATTATGCAATTAAGTTTTTGAAATACGATAAGAGAACAGATTTTCTAGAAATTACTCAAACATCCAGGAAATTACAAATTTCTTGGAATGCAATGGTTTTAGCAGAGCAAAATAGACTAGGAAATAGAGCCTACATGACTATGTAGAAAGGGTTATAGTTAACAATGAACGCTTGCGTGGGTCTTCAAGCCTTGACAATCCTCAGTAAGCTTTGGCATGACATTAACGATAGTTAATATATAAAAACATGTAATACAAAAAAAAAAAAAAAAAATTAAAAGTAAATTTCTACTTCGGTAAACAAAGGCAAATTTATTTTAGCAACTTTTTATTAAATAATTACAATTAATATAAATGAAGTAATAACCTTTGCGTTGAAACAGCTGTTCTATTATATAATCTATAACATAAATTCATTTGTTTTATAAAATCATATGTTATCAATTATTTTAAATTAAATGGGACTAAATAACTATATTGCATACCTTGCCCCTTTCGTAAAAAGTTTTTCTCGCATATAGAACGAAAATTAATTCTATAAATTTAATTAATAAATTAATATTTGAAAAACTATTACCATCAATTAATTGTCATCCACTACAAGTTTATTAAAATATATTTGAACTTGAATGGATGAATAAAAAGTATTTTATTGCTAATTGAAAATTTGAACAAGGTACACACACACACACACACAGTGTGTGAAAAAACAAGAAAATTGAATAGGAAAATATTTTGGAAAGTTACCATTAAAAAAACTTCAAATTATTTAAGACGGCAATAGCTTTAGATTGAAATGAAAAAAGAAAACAAATTATGTATTTATTATTGGTCTCAGATTAAAACATCAAAATGTTATAGAAACATCCTAGTAATAAGCGAACCTAGTTAGTTGCCTGTTAGGTTAGGTCACCTGTTATGGTAGGTCTACTGCTAGGTTAGGTTTTGTGTTAGGTTAGGTCACCTGTTATGGTAGGTCTACTGCTAGGTTAGGTCATCTGTTATGGTACGTCTACTGTTAGGTTAGGTCATCTGTTATGGTACGTCTACTGTTAGGTTAGGTCATCTGTTATGGTAGATCTACTGCTAGGTTAGGTCATCTGTTATGTTATGTTATCTGTTAGCTTAGGTCATTTGTTATGGTAGGTCTACTGTTACGTTAGGTCAACTGTTAGGTTAGATCACCTGTTAGGTTACGTCATCTGTTATGGTAGGACTAGTGTTAGGTTAGATGATCTGTTATGGTACGTCTACTGTTAGGTTAGGTCAACTGTTAGGTTAGATCACCTGTTAGGTTACGTCATCTGTTATGGTAGGACTAGTGTTAGGTTAGATGATCTGTTATGGTACGTCTACTGTTAGGTTAGGTCAACTGTTAGGTTTGGTTTTCTGTTAAATTAGATCACCTGTTAGGTTGGTCATCTGTTATGGTACGTCTACTGTTAGGTTAGGTTATCTTTTAGGTTAGATCATCTGATATGGTACGTCTACTGTTAGGTTAGGTCATCTGTTATGGTAGATCTACTGTTAGGTTAGGTCATCTGTTAGGTTATGTTATCTGTTAGGTTAGGTGATCTCATTATATTAAATATATAAAATATTAAAGATTTTAAATGGATTAAGCGTTAAAAGTGATAGAATATTAAAAAACCCTGATTTCGAACCTATAATAATTAATAAAAATTTGAAATTACTTAAATAATCATTTTTATTTCTGTTAGGAATATAGGTATACTTATAGATACCTACATTTTTCATTCCTAACATCAAAACACGTTGAAGCGTTTCGGATTAATTCCATTATTGTTACGGATAATGTTTTGAGGTTAGGATATGCTGAAAAATGTACTCCAATGAATAATTATAATCATTTCATTGATACGGGAAAAACTAGTCATTTGCTTGTTCCAAAGAAATTTTCATAACGTATGTTTTATGTTTGCAGTATATATATATATATATGCAACGTGTTGCGTAGAAGACAAAGCCGACCGGCTCGTAGAGGGGGAACGACCTTACCAAGTTTCCTTCCAACGTCGATTCAGCTGTTTGCAGAATATCGCGACATCTTATCTAGCGTCCGTGCTGACGTCATCATCCCAAGGACATTCGTCTGGAATACAATTACCTACGCGCTAACGTCATGCCGGTACTCGGTACTGCTTGCGAATGAGCAGGCTCAGGTATCGATTATCGATGTCGTGGCAGTCGAATACGCGGAATCAGCATCTCGTTCTCACAGTTATTTTAAAACTTCCGGTTCTTGAAAGCTTAACTTCCTATTATGCTATTTAAATTTCGGTTTGAGTATTTTAATAATAATTTTGTTTTAATTTCATAATACATTTACATTTTTATGGATATGTAGAATTTCGACAGATTTACACAAATAATGGGTATTTTTCTTGTCTCGAGGATTACGAAGGTTTTGCTTGTTTCTAGACATCATTAGTGTTAACGCGTATATTTTGAGTCTTTACTCGCAACAAGGGTAGCGAAAACTGCTTCTTTAGAGGCCAGGTTTGTAGGGAAACAAAACAGTAGACGCGTTATGTATCTTCACCCCTCACTCCTTAATCCTACGCGAGGCTGTAAACATGAGAAGCAACACTGATGATGCCCTGTATTCCTAACTGGGGATTATGCCCCTACTCTTCTATCTTTTATTACAATCATGTCCCTATCATTCATAATCCCTCCTGCTAATGAAAAGTTACTTTACGTTATTGCTTCGTACATGACATGAAATATTATGCCCCTAGTTATGAAGGGAACATGTTTCACTGTAGGGTGTAATGGGTAAACACCACATGAAGACTTTAATATTTAGACAGACCTATTTAAGACCCCAATAGGTAGGCATCCCTTCAAGACTGTAGTAGGTAGACTCCTTTTACGACCTTAACCAGTAGACACGGTTTTAAGACGTTAATAATAAGAAGGCACACTTCTTTAAGACACCTCTTTAATACCCTAACAAGCAGACACGCCACTTTAAGACCCTTATATGTAGACACACTACTTCAAGACCCTGATAGATAGACACCCATTTTTAAGACCCTAATAAGTAGACACACATCTTCAAGGTCCTAATAGGTAGACACCTTTATAAGACTCTGATGCGTAAACACACCACTTAAGACCCTAATAAGTAGACACACCTCATCAAGGTCCTAATAGGTAGACACCTTTTTAAGACTCTGATGTGTAAACACACCACTTAAGACCCTAATAGGTAGACACACCTCTTTAATACCATAAGTAGACACACCTCTTTAAGAGCTTAATAGGTAGACAACGTTTTAAGGCCCTGATAGGTAGACACACCTTTAAGACCCTAAAAGAGAGTATGTCTACCTCAGGTACTCAACCAAGGGGGAAATATCTCCCCTATATTCTTTACTAGAGGGCTTTAAGTCCTTACTTTTATTCACAATCCTTTGTAGTAGTGATGAGTTACTAGACTGATATTCGATTACACAGTATCGTCTCCAGACCAGAGCTATGGAGTTAGTGGAGGGAGGAATTAAACAATAACGAGAGGTATAGATCCTGCTAGAACACAACGCGTGCGTTACGCCCGTATTCCCCCATAAAGACTGCGGGTTATGAAAACACAAAAGAATCTAAGCATATCTGAAATCTTAATACAGTGTTGTCTACTTTTGAAAACATCCCCATTTCAGAATATTAATAATAAAAACAAATTTTCGTAGCGCACGGAGCTTGCTTTTACTTAAGCTAAAAAAACAAAAGAACAAACTCTGTTAATTTTATAAATAGAAAAAACTAGTCCACTTCGTACTGTTGTTTCAAAATAACTTGCAACACATTTTCGACACCGTTTTGCAACACTGCTGTTTAATTGACATTGCTTATTTGCGTTACTTGCAGTAACCGTTGGGATATTTCACAGTCGCACGTAATCGTATTTAGAACTATGACTAACGGGCGCGTCTTTTCCCCGTTCTATTTGAGAACATCTTCCCGCCGCTTCGCCAAGCTTGCGCAAGTTACGGTGGCGGTTGCAGATCCCGGGGCAAACAGCGACGGTTTTTATTTCTCGGACGGGTTTCTCCCGATCTTGTAGCATCGTAATGTGCACATGGAACAATCAGTAAACTGGATCACGTTTCTTTAAGAACGTGTGTGATATAAAAAGCGTTATTGAGCCAAGCAATGTTTTAAGGGTAAAAACACGCCCTTTTTCAATTCCTTCTATTAGTTCACACACTCATTATATATAAATCGTTTCAAATTTCAATCGTTATTAAAATACTTTTTATTCATCCAATCAAGTTCAAATAATTCTTTAAAAACTTGTGGTAGATGACACTTGATGTTAATATATGAATTAAGTAAAAATATGAATTAAGTAAATATATGAATTAATTTTTAGTTTTATGTGTGAGAAAAACTTTTAACTAAAAGGGGCCTGGTATGCAATATAGTTATTTCGTCCCATTTGGTTTAAAAATATAATAATTAAAATATTATTGCGAAAACTACTGTTTTTAATGCATAGGTTTACTTATTTTAATTATAATTATTTTATAAAAAGTATCTAAAGTAGAAGTTTCTATGTTGACCTAAGTAGGGATGGACTTTGATTTTGTTTGTTTGTAGTAGTTGTTACCCTTATTGACGAAATAGCTATTAGTACCAATTAACATTTTTAAGGTTCAAAGTACGTTAAGAGTCCAACTGAAATCGCTTAAAGCCATCTAATTTTAAAAAAACTAACAGAAAACTATTAGGAGAAAATAAAATCGTTATCAGGAATCTTTCGTCTTGATACACTAATTTGTTTCTAAAAACAATAAGTTAAACTATAGGCCTACATCGTTTA
The DNA here is from genome assembly GCA_036971475.1 of Prosapia bicincta. Taxonomy (NCBI): domain Eukaryota; kingdom Metazoa; phylum Arthropoda; class Insecta; order Hemiptera; family Cercopidae; genus Prosapia; species Prosapia bicincta. The sequence goes on along the minus strand of JBAIZL010000010.1, from coordinate 5,867,500 downwards.
AACGTTGCGGGATATTAAATTCACTATTTATTTAATTTTTTTCGTGCAATTTATTTCACCAGTGTCTTTATTTAAAAAAATATAATCAAAAGGTTTTTAAAGTCAATTCCTAATTAAGTCAACAAAGAAAAAATATATTTTAGTTACTTTTTTTTAAATAATTACAATTAATATAAATAAAGTAGCATAACCTTTGTGTTAAAACAACTGTTCTAGCACATAACCTGTAACAAAAAATCAGTTGTTTTATGAAATCATTTGTTATTACTTATTTTACGTCGATGGGACTGAATAACTATATTGCATGCGTTGCCCTTTTTGTGAATCATTTTTCTAAAAATTAATTAATTATTAAATTTAATTAATAAATTAATGTTTAAAAAAACTTATATTAAAATAAAGTTTTATCCACTACAAATTGGAAAAAAAATATTTGGTCTCGAGTGGACGAATAAAAAGCATTTTATTAACATTTGAAAATTTGAACAATACAATGTATTGAATAACAATACACTTTAAATGTAAATATATGAGTATAAAGAAATTAAGCCTATGCTATAAAGATAAATTGGAAATTAAATGGATTTATCTAGGGAAAAATATTAAATACCTGATCCTTGTGAAAATATTCGTTTGAACAGTAGTCGCAGATTGGAAATAGTAGAAGCCATAGTTTCACTGATTAAAAGGCTTCCGACAGCCTTGGCCCCGGAAGTTCGCCACTAATGAAGCTTTTACTGTTCCGGTTTCTAGAAACTGTCCCTCCTAAAACATAAAACCTACACATCAGGCAAATATAAATTAATATTCTTGTTATAATCTACAATGTTTGACATAAATTTGTTTAATGCTATAAGTTATTGGGACTGTTATAACCTTCCTGTTTACGTTGAGAGAGAATTCCTATGTGTGTACGTTAGGTTTTGATGGGTAGAGAATTTGATTCTCTTTCAAATAAAAAAAAAACAAAAACTGTTGACAATAACATATAAGCACGTCTCCAAAATTCTGGCAAATATTTCGGCCTAATGTTAGTTTATATCGCGAAAAACGTCTGAAGAAAAATGCAAGATTGTGAGGGAAAAAATACACGCGTCAGGATTCTCTGCGTCGCGCACGTAGCGCTAACGGTAACGAGTCACTTGAGGTCCATGAAATTGAACGCGTAAATTTCCGTCGACAAATTGTCCACGTCTGCCGGAAGAGGTCGCAGCTCTAACGGGAGACGTTACATCGCGGGTCGTTCAACTTGGAGTAACTTTGGCCTAGTTGTAACCACGGCCATGGGTACAGCTTTCTCCACCTCGCTTGCGCATCCGCCTTCCTGCTCTAGGTCAGTATTCCTATCTTCCGGAACTGTGGACGCCCTTATGGAGACCGGCGCAGTCAAGGTTTCTAAATTTGCAAAAGCTTTGACAGAACCAAGGCACTCGTGAAATACTTGTGAATCAGCCACGACTATGAGAAGTTACGGCAAAGGAACCTCGGTAGCTCTAATTATTCCATTAAAGAGTGAATACAAGCAGTGATTTTGTAACCCTTGATTTTTCATTAGGCATTTCAAACTATTCATTGCAATGATTTAGTAATATGAAACTATTTAAACAAATACGAGTATAAATTAGTTTAATATAAATTTTAAAAAAATTATTTATTACAACTTTATTATTATTATTTTTGTACCACATTATCTAACTTAACCTAACCTAATATAACCCTACCTAACTTAACCTAATCTAACTAAACCTAATATAACTTTACCTAACTTGACCTAACCTAATATAATCTCATCTAACTAAATCTAATCTAGCTTAACCTAACCCAATATAACCTTATCTAACCTAATCTAATCTAGCTTAACCTAACCTAAACTAATATAACCTTATCTAACTTAATCTAATATGGCCTAACCTAACCTATTATAACCCTGTCTAACAATCTAATCTAGCTTAACCTAACTTAATATAACATTATCTAACGACCTAACCAAACATAACCTAATATAACCTTATCTAATTTAATCTTATCCAACAGCCTAACCTAATATAACCATACCTAACTTAACCTAATATAACCCTATCTAACAATCTAATCTAGCTTAACCTAACCTAATATAACATTATCTAACTTAACCTAACCAAACCTAAACTAATATAACCTTATCTAATTTAATCTTATCTAACAGCCTAACAAAACCTAACCTAATATAACCATACCTAACTTAACCTAATATAGGCTTATCTAAATTAATCTTATCTAACCTAAACAAACCTAACCTAATATGACCTTACCTAACTTAACCTAACCTAATCTAATATAAACTACCATATCCTAATAATAACTTTCAGCTGTGGAGTAATTTTTTTTATT
>JBAIZL010000010.1:5740130-5860130 GCA_036971475.1 Prosapia bicincta | reverse complement strand
CGTAAGACTTTATCGGATCGTTAAGAACCCATCTAGATGCTTAACAGTGTCTAAGTATAATATATAAACATATCCTTCTGTAAGTGTATCAGACCTACAGTAAAAGATATCAATGGTTGCCAACCTTGAAAAGTTCTTATAAACTGTGCAAAATTTCGCTGAGTCCCAATGGGTATAGATTTTTAGTACTACTACCTGGATGGAAAACATTGATCCGCAACTATTCACATAACCCACGTGTACCTATAACTACTACAGTTTATCGCTGTTATACAATGAGTACAATCACAGTCCGCGTGGACAGCGTCGCTTTATGAAACAGGCCTTAAAAGAACACTTGTTACCGTTACACCGATCCTGTACAGCGACGAATTAGTAGCGTGCAGTTGTACTACTCATTCATTACTTGCCGATACACGGGCAGCTTAGTAACAGGATTTCCCTGTGAGCAACTTTCCCAGAAGTGAGCATGACCGTAAATGTCACGACGAAACCACTTCCTAGAATATGAAGTTAATCGCGCATTAACAGAACTGAGACGCTCTTGACTTGGCGCGTTCTCAGACCTTAGAGCAATACTGACAGATCCTGGCTTCTTGGTTGTTACACGTTAGTCCTTAAATAGTCCTTTTCGATAAGTTGTAATGAGACACATAATGTTTCAGTAAGCAATTATAGTTGACGTTATTTGTGTAATTGCTTCCCTGTGGAATTTGTGGTACTATATATTATAGTGTTTAAACTATTAAAGTTTTTCCTAAACTTAGTTGTCGCGCTTAAGATGAATGACTTTAAAGACTTCTGTATGTTTATGCCGCAATATCGAATCTGGTCTTTACTGGAGCAATGTTCAATTTCGTGTTGTTTGTCTAGAGATGGGGGAGGGGAAGTGAAGGTTGCCAATCACGGAAGTATGTGTAGGTTTCAGTTCGGTGTATTTTGACAATGTCATATGTGAACTCATAAGAGGCGCGTAGGACTTTATAAGCGACTTCGGTTTATATATGATAATGCGTATATAAACTCACAGGAGACCCATTGGTCTTTATAAGGGAGTTAGGTTTATATTTAACAATGCCATATATGAATTAACCATATATGAACTCACAAGCGACTCGTAAGCCTCTATATTCGAGTTTGGTTTATATGTGATAATGCGTAGGTCTATATAAACTCACAAGAGACCCGTAGGCCTTTATAAGGGAGTTAGGTTTATATTTAACAATGTCATATATGGACTAACCGTATGAACTCATAAGAGATGTTTAGGGTTTTATAAGGGAGTTAGGTTTATATTTAACAATGCCATATATGAATTAACCATATATGAACTCACAAGCGACTCGTAAGCCTCTATATTCGAGTTTGGTTTATATGTGATAATGCGTAGGTCTATATAAACTCACAAGAGACCCGTAGGCCTTTATAAGGGAGTTAGGTTTATATTTAACAATGTCATATATGGACTAACCGTATGAACTCATAAGAGACGTTTAGAGTTTTATAAGCGAGTTCGGTTTATATTTAACAATGCCATTTGTGAATTCACAAGAGCCTTTATAAGCTTGTAGGCCTAACTGTTACCTCTAAACAATTAAAAAAAAAACTTGCTTCCATCTTGGTTTATAACCTATTCATTCCAATATCGTAATTACAACCCAATAATGTCTGGTGACGAAGTACTTTATGCCCACGTCGTCAAGGTTCCTTCATTCGGCCCACTTAGTTCCCAACATTCACGACAGTCGCAATGAAATTTCTAATTTCCTTTCCTGAATCTTATCATGTAAATATTTCTACACATAGCTACTGATAATGCGAGTTCTCTGAAACGCGTTAGCTTTTGAGATATAAAATAATCCCTGTAAGACAGATAAAGTATCTCTTAGCTGTACTCATTATGTTAAAAATTTTCCATTCCGGTATTCCGGTATTTTCTAATTTGTTGAAAATTAGACTCTCTTGAGAGTAACTCTCTCAAGTGCAACACTTTTTACAATAATTTAAGAATAGTTTTTTCAATAATTCAACTAGACCTATATTTGCACGCATTTTAAGTGCGATAGATTTGTTATGCGGTAAAAAAGTTCATATTTTTTGCGTACAAATACTGTACTAATATTAATTTTCATCGTTACACGCGGCCAGTTACAAATGGTTATTTTACGACCTGTGTGGTGGAAAAACATTTTGAAATAATTAATATGATTTACTTTTTCTTTGGACGCGAGCCATTAGTTTTATTTCTCAATTAGTATATTATGTATGCAAGATTAGGATTTTTTACTACATGATCTTACTTTAAAAATTAAAGTTTAAAGTTCAAGGTAATTATCTTTAACCTCATAACAAAAAAAATTGAAAATCATTCACTAAAAACAGGAAACACTTTGGTCCCGTGTGTCCAATTGTCGGCGAGTTCAGTGATCCGTACTCGTGTTAAGAGAAAGTAAAGAGAAAGAAAAAGAAATGTTCGTCCGCTGAACTCGGGAATGATGAAACGGCAGCGCCGCGTTGCGGTACCCCCTGAAATCTCGCTGTGACGCAAGTTCAGGAACAGACCGCACCGAGCGCTGAGCGCCCACATGAAGTAAGACGATCGCAGGGATTGCAAGTCCACAGATAGGCCTCACTTTATGTTGCAACGGAATGTCGACATTTTGTCTTGTGTCATTGTTTTATTTAAACCGTTGACCCGGCAACCTGTAGCGGAACGGTCTGTTCACATGTTCGGACCGCTCGCTGCCCTCGATTTTGTTCCAAAACAACGTTCACTTTGGATTGCTTCATTTAAATTTCGGACGTCATTTTAACCTTTCGCATATTAATACGCCCATGCTATACGAAACCATTGGGGATTTTATATAAAATAAAATAGTCAAGTTCGATATGGCGTCAATTGTGGCAAAACAAAAGTACTTGGAACATAAAGTCATGCAATTACACAGATCACTGAAGAAAAACAATCTGTATCTGTGCTACACAGATGCAGTTTTTCTATATAAACTCTTCGCTCTGTTAAAATACCATTAAAAGAAGTTGTCCACAGATTATGAAATTCCTTTCATGATAAACCTAAAGTTTCTTAAATTGCAGCCAATATCAACCCTAAAACAGATTTGAAACAATTTTAAAAAAAATCACGATTGGGGCATTTCATTGGTTCATAGGTTTTGCCCAGTGGCAGATCATTGGAACAAAAAATTGCTTTCTCCATTTATGGAAGTAAACCAACATATCTGATATGTGACATCTTCGGCCACAAAAACATTTCATTCTGTCAGCATTGCTCATTCTTTCGGTTATAAAATCATTTCTCATTTTAGCTACATTTTATTTGATAATGCTTGGAGTTGATATTTAGTCAACATTTTTTCATCCATCCTTAACTGTATTTCAATTTATTATTTTTTTTCAGTTACATATTTTTATTAAAGGGTTTGTTTTGTCATTTGTATCATAATTTTCACATAATGCTTACTGCTAATATATATATATATATATATATATATATATATATATATATATATATATATATATAGCACTTTTCCAATATTGTGAGATTAAACTGCTCAATTTGTGTAATTATTGGTTTTTCCATTTTTTCGCCTCGTGGTGTTGTACTAGCTGTTTATTTTCTTAAGGATTTTAATCTTTTCGTTTTCTTTTGACAGTACCTTCAGAAGTGTATTTGTTTTCCTAAATAAACTGGTCCCCCAGCTTAAAAATCCAACTTCTAAAAAAACGTTTTTTCATTCCAAAGAAAACACTCGTCTATCCCACCTTTATTCAAAAAATCAGCCCGGATCTAATATTCGTAGCATCCAGTCACGTACCTAGGATTTGGTTGGAGGGGGCAAGTTAAAAGAAAGGGGAGGTCTGTCCCTTCTTTAAGGCACCTAATCGTAGCCTATGTCAAGAAATTTTAGCAATGCAAAATAACAAGAATAATTAGAATGAATAGAGAATTAAAATTTAAATTTCAGATGAAGTAATTTCATAAAAACCAAATTTTGTAATACTTTCTTACAAATTAAATGTAAATGTTCAAATAGTTTTTGAAAAATAATGTTTATTTTTATGGTACCATTCTATGCTAGTTTAAAACAAGAGTCGTATTTGCTGCTCCCCAAAAATTTTAAATAACACTGCATTTGTTTTAAATATTTCTTATCAAACACAAATTTTAATTTTTTTTTTAAACTATGAGGGGTGCTAAAGTCCCCAAGCCTCTTGGCTACCTGTCTGCTATAAGCAGTCATTGTAAATGGTAGACACTGATTACTCGAGGGTCATCAACTCTTTCCTTCTCTGACTGCCTCTCAATAGGTCCAAGAGTTATTGTGATAAAAATATCACCAATCTGGTAACTACTTACTAGTATCGTAATTAGGCGGTTAGTTGTTCGCTAAGGAGTTAACACTTTCCAAGGTAAAAAACTATCATTTTATTTCACTATCGATTATTAGTTTTTAACAAAATCCTACTGAAGATCCCCGGAAAAATAAGAAACTATTGCAGCAAGTTACATAAAGATTTGATAATTGCAATTCATTGCATGGTTTCGTAAATCTATTAGGTTTTTCTATTGCCCAATCTATCATTTGTAAACACGTTGTCCAGTATTAAACATGCTTAGTGAAAAGCCACTAAAGTAGGATTAATTCTTAAAATCGATTCACTATCGTCGTGACGTCATATCGAACAAAAGCGTTGTAACACTCGACGGTATCTGTATTTCTCAATTAGTTTACATATCGACACAGTATTTACTCAGTACAGATATGGCACTTGAAATATTGACAAATTGAATAGGCGTTGTAACGACATATTAATTCGAGATGTTCGGTTACAAAATGAACGCGTAAGAAATGTGGCAACGTCGGATCAATGATTGGGACAATACGGCTAGCGCAACCTTACTGCGAAACGGGGCACTACTGTATCGTGGGCACACCTTTCTGTTTCAACACTGGCGAAGCGAGCGTGAAATACCACTTGCTCGGCTTATTCATGTTTTGAAACAATCGCCTCGGCGTTTGTTATTAGTTTCATTTTTTCTAAATTTTCAATTTAGAACGGGGTGTTTAAAACGGCGAGTGTGCCGAGCTGCATTTCACCGCTCACGATTTGTTGGCACATAACGTGTGGAAATTACATGTGCATAAAACTGGCAACGCTGTAAAGTTGGCCAACTTTGAATTTGTAAAAAGTGTTTTTTTTTATTTTATGCATATAATAACACTATTTAAATATTACACGTATTTAATTTTTAGACAAATCGCAAGGAAACGTTTTTTGACGATTATGTTGAGATGTAATTAATTGTCTCGTTAAAAGTTTGAGTGGTCACTTTTAATAATCGGATTGACATTCGTTCACATTATAATAAAAAGGTGTACTCTTAATTCACTAGGAGAAACTGTCAGGGCTCAGGGAGCACACCACCTATCATATAGTAAAATTCACACTATATAGATTTGCATTATTTTAAAATAAGTGAATATTTAGAAGTATATAAATTTACTCGTGAAATAGAAGACTTGATGTTTTCTACAGCGTCGGCCGCCAAATTTGGAAAAGTGAACATTTTTAAATTCTAAAATAACACAATAGTGTTAAATAATTATTTCACTCAGATAGACCGTTAGAGTTTAGGGAATATTTTCCGGGCAGGGGCCCATTTTCCTGTAATAGTTCACTAGGAGAAGGTGGGACTACCCAGCCCCCCGAAATATTTTTCTGCATCCGCCACTGCTCTTTAACTAATAACGTTCCACACTTAAATTCCTCATTTTCGTATTATAATTTTAGAAATACACTTGGACCAGTTAGAATGAATCAAATTTGACCAAATGAATCAGTTCCCTGAACAAAAATGCCCACAGTAACACCGACCTCAAAAACTATCTAACTACACAAGGTCCGTTAACAGTAAGAGGGAATTCGTGATAGACACATTGGCTCGGCCCCTGGAACATGCTGCAACCCCGCAGGACTCTGCTAACCACAACCTCTCTACCTGCGTAATCACACTTGCCAATAAGGCCGAGCCGTATATTTTGTCAGAATTCGCCGAATTGCGCCCGCAATACCGTAAATTTCCGTAAAGTAAACTGTATGTGAATGGGCTAAGATTTCACAAAAGCTGCCAGTTTGTAAACATCAACAAATAACGGATTATTACAGTGATGTCCATATTTATCCTTAAACTAAGCTTCACAGATTAAAAAAAAAAATCGAAAGATATTAAATATCCGGTTAAATATGTCGATAAATTTTATAGGGTCGTTATATCCTTGTACGTAGACAATATTGCCAAATAAACTACACCTGGCGAAGCAGAAAGTCTTCAGAAATACGGAAAAAATAATAAAAACTTAATGGTGTTGCAGCAAAAACTTGAAAAAGATAAAACCCACTTCACAATACACTGAAAATATTTTGAAAATCACGTTTTTTATAAAACAAAGCACTATCATATACTACATTAAAATGTAGTTAAACAGTATTCAGTTTAAGTAAGATATTATTAAAAAAACATGTTTACTAGTTCACCAGGTAAACAGTTGAGAGATTTAAACACGGCTTCCTAGTTTGGTGCAGGGATGGCAAAATAGAAGCCACTTTAATAGTCAACCAATTGGTCTCATAACAGACTATTAATCCCTTCTATTAGTTCACACTCTCCTTATTATCTTGTTCAAAATTTCAATCGTGAATAAAATACGTTTTATTCATCCACTCAAGTTCAAATACATTTTTTTAAACCTGTAGTGGATGGCAGTTGATGTCAATACAGTATTCTCAAATATTAATTCATTAGTTAAATTTATTAATCAATTCATTTTAGTTTTATGTAGAAAAAAACTTTTTATAAAAGGGGCAAGGTATGCAATATAGTTATTTCGTCCCACTTGGGTTTAAATAAGTGATAACTTGTAATTTCATAAAACAGCTGATTTCATGTTATAGGTTATGTGGTAGAAAAGCTGTTTCAGCGCATAGGTTATGTTATTTTATTTATATTGTAATTATTTCTTAAAAAGTAAAAAAAAATAAATCCTTTCTTGGTTGATTTAAGTAGGAAATAACTTCAAAACATTTTTGTTTATATTACGAGTTTATAACCAAATCTACCCTAACTGGGTGCTTTCCAGCATTATCTAATTTAGCAATTCTTTTCATCTCTCTCTCTTTCACACACACACACACACACACACGCGCGCGCGCACGCACGCACCTACTAAGCTGAGTTACAGTTTGAAACGTCGCTCCTCTATTTATAGCCATACTCCGATGTACGTAATAAAACAGAACTGTAATTGCAAAAAACAAAGTTTAGCCCGGGGCGTGAGTGAGTGCGCGGCCCCAAGGTCCGTTATGAAACATTTAGTTTAACGCATAACTTGTTTACAGAATGCTTAGTCAATCTGAGCTGATGATGACAAAATATTGGCGAAGACAAGACAAGTCGTTGAGCAATCTCGCCCGCGGCTGCTTCGGTGAAGGCTGCAACCGCTTAAGAGGCAAGTGGTGCGCGTAGCGTCTTGTGCTCACGCGATACTCGGCCAGACAATCTGGATCGCACGGACAGGTATTCTTTACGCGAGTAACTCGTTTCGGAGGGACGCCATCATCGAAAATTGCACCTCAACTAGTAGTTAGTGCTGTCGACAACGAGTGTTTACGATACAAATTATAAACACACGGTTAGCTGAATTGATTAATGTATTGAGAGGTAGTTTAAACAACTACAACCACAAATAAACGTTTTCATTTAAACACGATGTACATTTTGATTGCAAAGCAATCACCTCCAGAGGAAGTTATTACAAAAGTTACTACATTCTTTCTAAGTAAAATATTTAATTATTATATTATCAGAGCTAAACTAAATAAATAAAACCTCTTGACCATAAATATAACTTTTTATCTAAGAATTTATGTATATTTCGATTGCAAATCAATCATTTTCAAAGGAAATTATAACAAAAATAATTAACTTTTTACTTATAATAAAATGTGCTTACAAGTTAATTATATTTGTGCTTGAGCGCGTGTGTGTGTATGGGCGTGCGTGAGCGCGCGCGCGCGCGTGTGCAAGTACATAATATTGTAAGCACATTTTATAATTAACTTATACAATTATATATAACTTAGATCAAATGTAGTAATTTTTGCAATAATTTTCTCTAAAGACGATTGCTTTGCAGTCGAAATTTACTCTAATATTTAAAGAAAAAGTTTTTATGGTTTTAGAGGTTTTATTTATTTAAATTTAAAAAATATCCACAGTTGCTTCAAGCTGTTACTATGACAGGTAGTTATGATAGTGTCTGATTACTCCTTTAGGCATAGAGTTTTAATGAGTTTGTACTACCGTACTTTCTGACTTTTAGTCCCTGTTTGTCGTGATTAAAATTAACATTTTACCAATGGCACTATATGAAATGCTTAAATATTTATAGGGCAAACAAAATTAGCCAATGAACAAAGACCGGAAACTGCAGTCATGTGATTGTGTCGCAACTGGTTCCGGTTCTAACTGTGTCTAATATATTACAATTTACAAATTGACATGATAACAGAATATGTTGAGTTTATTGAACCCGATGGACTATGGACGGCGATAGTTTCGCAATAAGGCCGCGGGTTAATCATTTAACTGGTGTAAAACTCTGAAATTGATAACAGAACAAGTCATGCAAACAACAATTTTTAAAATCAATTTCTACTTAGGTAAACAAAGAAAAATGTCGTTTTAGTTACTTTTTATTAAATAATTACACCTAATATAAATAAAGTAACACAACCTGTGCGTTGTAACAGCTGTTCTACCACATAACTTATAACATAAAATCAGCTGTTTTATGAAATCATATGTTATCACTTATTTTAAGCCAAATAGGACGAAAGAACTATATTGCATACTTTGCCCCTTTTGTAGAAAGTTGGTCTCCCATATAAAACTATATTAATTAAATTTAATTAATGAATTACTATTTGAAAAAACTGTATTACCATCAATTGTCATACACTACAAGTTTTAAAAAATGTATTTGTTTTTAAAAGCTTTGGTAAACATAAACACCAATTGAATAATTTGAACGAATATTACAAATGTACAAAATTCAAATAGCAACCGATATCTCTCATTAACTAGTTTTTCTATTGAAAATCCATTTGGACCTAATATCCTCATTACAAATAATTTCCCAACCGGAAGTCCGTGATAGCATCTTCGCTGGTCCTCGGGAGTCCGGATAGCATCATCTACAAAACATTCTTTATTTTTAACCTCGTTTTTCCAACATCAAAGACAGACTTTGAAAGCTACGCTGTCGGCATCATGGGCTGAAGGACAGCTCCACCGTTCACGCAATCTGAGACGTTATCTTGCGCCAGTACTTGTTTGATCTGTTGTAGGATTACATAAGCATGCAGAAGTCGGTGCACTGTTCATTGGCTACTTGTTGCTCATAGATTCCACCTATATCGGGACAACTCCTTTCCCTATTGCCTATTACGTGTGTCACATATGCATGCCAAATGTCACAGAGTGCACCCTGTGAGGAAATCTTGCATCTGTTACCTAACACACGTGTGTTAAGTCATAAACAGCTTTGGGCTATTTACGCAAGTATCCGCTGTACCTTCGGTTATGGGCATATTATGTTGCCAGCAGGCGGCCGTTTGTATTCCCATCGTTTACCTAACGTCGTTTGTACCATTTTAACGCTAAAGTTATGTTTGATTGCGCAATGATTGTGGTGGCTCTTGTTGAACCTTTTGGACCTCGATAGGTTTGGATAAATCTAAATTATTTTCTGTTCTTTTTACGTCTTTTAAGAAGAGAAAATCATGTTTTGGTTAGTTTATCAATGCTTGAAAGATAAAATATGAAGCCAAGTTAAAAAATCTAACAAAAAGATAAACAATTTTCCATTCAGTGATGAAAAAAACGTTTGAACCTTTTGGACCTCGATAGGTTTGGATAAATCTAAATTATTTTCTGTTCTTTTTACGTCTTAAGAAGAGAAAATCATGTTTTGGTTAGTTTATCAATGCTTGAAAGATAAAATATGAAGCCAAGTTAAAAAATCTAACAAAAAGATAAACAATTTTCCATTCAGTGATGAAAAAAACGTTTGAACCTTTTGGACCTCGATAGGTTTGGATAAATCTAAATTATTTTCTGTTCTTTTTACGTCTTAAGAAGAGAAAATCATGTTTTGGTTAGTTTACCAATGCTTGAAAGATAAAATATGAAGCCAAGTTAAAAAATCTAACAAAAAGATAAACAATTTTCCATTCAGTGATGAAAAAAACGTGTTAGTACGTAGTTATAATTTGTTCATAGGTGTTTTACTAAAAGTATAGATCCAAGTAGATAAATTAGCCTCGCTACACCTGTAGACAAATTGTGGAATTTTAAGAATTAAAACAATCAACTTAATCCTTAGATTTCCCAATCTAGGCCTATCTGTGGAAAATAAATACATTATTTACAGTTAAAAAGAAAATGTATACATTTTATAATAAAGCAAACCCATCTACAAGGCTACTTTCCTTTTGACTGGGCCTATAATTCATGTAGTCTAGGTGTATTATTATTATTTTTAGACTATTATTATTTATTTTTATTATATTTTTTACCAGTGCAATTTCTTTTATGCTTTTAATCTTATTACAGTATTTGAGATCCAAAAGTATTTAATTTAATTTACTCTTTTAAAATTTACTAGTCTCCGATAAATTTAATGATTATTCTTAACTGTTTCACAGTTAGTTTGTAGTTAGGTATGCTTTTACTAGTATTATACAAAATATTTGTTTAAAGAATAGTTTCTGTAAAGTTTGGATTGATATGAAGTTTTTTAGTTATAAAATTGTCCAAAACTATAACTTTGATGCACTAGTGAATTTATTATTTTTCTGTTTGTTTAGAACGGAGTTAAAACTAGAAACCCTAGAAGACGCCGTAGTACTAGAAGACATGGAGGACGACGTGCTGCAGGATAAACGGGGATGTCCTGCTTATGTTAGTCCTGAAATATTAAGGAGTCACGCGAGGTACTCTGGTAGAGCAGCTGACATGTGGAGTCTTGGGGTTATCTTGTACACTATGCTAGTTGGCAGGTAAAGGCATTTCTTAACTACCTGATAATATAGCTTAACACTTGCATTTGCTGAAAGAATTTCTTTACAGTTTTTTAAAATTCCAAAATTATAATAAATTTTATTACTTAACTAATAATTTCTTACTGAGCATAAAATTTCGGTAAACATTTTATTTATTTAAGACACAGGTGAAGATGGCCAAGTGTGATTAAATTAATAACAGCAAGATTTTAATTAGTAAATGGTGCTTTAATTAATAATGGTGCTTAAGTGTTGCAGTTTGCCATGGACAGTAGAATCTACGAGTTTAAATAACATACCTAGCACATTACTTGCGGGATCATGTAATTGAACTCATAATAATTTTATGTCCGGGATCTGTCCTTAACCTTAAAACATTAAATAATTTTATTTCTTGTGATTTGGGAAGTTATTCTTTAGTGCTACAAATATTTCAAGGCTATAGGAGATTCCCAAATTGTGAGAAATAAAATTAATATGTTGAATCTAAAAATTTCTTTATTGAAAAAACAATATTAGTATAGTAGTAATAATATAAAAGCATAATTAGTAATATTAAACAAGTAATGTAAACACAAATTTGTTAAAGTCAATTACTACTTAGGCTAACAAAGGCAAATTTTATTAGCGTTGCTTTTTATTCATTAATTACAATTAATGAATTAATATTTGAAAAAAACTATACGAGTATTAAGTGTCTTCTACTACATGTTTACAAATATATATTTGAACTTGAATAAATTACAAAAAAGTATTTTATTTAACAAAAGTTTGAACAAGATATATATATAAGGAGAGTGTGAACTAATAGAAGAATTGAAAAATAATATCAGTATATATTTAGAAGAACCTAACATTAAATTCAAGAATAATAATATCAAATACAGTATATTAAAAACTGTGGGCTACATTATAACATTAATTATATTAGTAAGTAAAATATACATGTTACAAATAACTTTTTTAAGATCTAATTCTAACATAGATCTTCAAAAAACCATGCACTGCTGCAAATTGTAACATATTTGTGGTAGAAACCAGTTGAAAATAACTTTATAGGCTATTTTGTACAAAGTTGCTAGACTGGAGAAAAATATCAGTTCCAAGGTGAGATCGAAAGCCAAAACTCAGTTACTATATACAATTAACTAAACCAATATGCTCAACAGCTATTGCATAAGTTCTAGGGGAATATTTTCCTCCAATTAAAACCAAATACAGAAGTTGCCTTGAGATGTTTTCTTGTTTGGTAGGCCTGGGTTCTATTTTAAATTATTACTAGATTTATTTGTATTGAATTGTTTACATATCCATGAGGAAATGTTGCTAGAGAATTAAGTAGGATCATTATTAAATAAATTAAGATAATTATTGCAACAGAAATTTTGAGATTTAAAATATAAATTTTAATAAAAAAATTATTAAAAAAATTCTTTTCAGTTTTTTTTAGTTTTTAATGATTTTAATCAATGTATAAGTATAATTTTTAGAACAAATTTAAAATAGAATAGAAAATTCAAATTTGTTTTTGTAATCAAATATGATGAGGGAATAGTTGTCATAATTATGATTTTTTGATGTGTATTAGGAATGTCTGTATCCGTCAGTAATTGTTTTAAAAAAGGGCAATAAATTATTGACAAATTAATTTTTTTAAGAATCACATTTACGTTAACATTGTTATGTAAGTAACAAAAAAGGCAAACATTTATTTAAATTTTAAATATCTTTTCAACAAGAAATAAATTGGACATTATTTGTACTTACATTGGTAAAATTGAATTTATTTTGACTATGAAATAAAGTTTTGTAATATAATTTGTTTAAAATCTTAAAGTTGTAAATTAAAACTTTTTATATTTAACCAGGTATCCATTCAATGACATCGAACATGCGAGTTTGTTTGCCAAAATTAGTCGAGGCCACTTCATAGTACCAGAGAGTTTATCTTCCCGAGTAAAATGTCTAATCAGAAGTTTATTAAGGAGAGACCCCAACGAGAGACTGTGTGCTTCCGATGTCCTGCTTCATCCATGGTTAACTAGAGAAGAACGTTACAGCCCACCTACGCATCAACAAGATCAACTTGTCCCTGATATTTAGACAGAACGTTAATCACACAATATTTATTATAATAAATGTCTCCCCCTCGATCTAAAAAGGACTTTTTTTCAATTAGGAATTTTTAATGATTGTTCCTTTATATTTATAAATGTGCACTTCCATTTGATAGGCATTTTGAATGGATTAAAGTATAAATTTCGTTTAGTTGAGTGTTGAAAAAGATGATCAATTATTTTTTAAGTTTGCATAATATATTATTGTGCGGAAATAGTACCGATCTCAGGAGTATATCATCCTTCGATCCATCGATGGGCTGCTCAAAATGTTATTCTTCATAAGAGTTATTTTAAATTTAGTGGCATTTAAACCAGAACAATTGGTTGAGGAAATGTGGAATCTTATTTTCTTGATAAGATGTTTTTTTTATGTTAAATGTTTGTCTGTTGGTCTCTATCTAGGATATGGCAATTAACCCTAGATTACTTATGTCTAATTGTTGTCACACGATTACTTATGTATCGTCAATTTTTCATACTCCAATTTCTATTTTTGTATTTGCCAAAATAATGTTTTTTTTATTTATGTGTTAAACATTTTAATATCCCATACTTCTTTAGCAATTGGAAAAAAATATTTTAGTAGCTATGAATCCTACTACTAGAAAAAAAAATTTTTGATGACTATGTTTTAATGGAATAGTGGAACGCAAATGTTTAAAAAAGTTATTTTAAAATAATGTTAAACACATTTTATGTACATAAAACAAAATATAACAAACGAATGGGTTGTAGAACAGGTTTTTAATCGAATTAAAGAAATTTTACAAAAATATGAAACGAGATCACAATCATAAAAAAAATCACACCATTATTTTTGTATCATCAAAATGACGATGCAAGCTCTGTTACACTAATACGCATACGAACGTTAGCGGCAAAACAGCATCTGACATCGGTTGCTGTAGGTACGAAGGTACTGGGAGGGTGGATGTGGTCGACCCGCTCATTTGTTAGATACAGAAATTTTTGAAATGGAGCATCGTCATTTTGACGAGGTAAAGTGATCTAGGGTTAATATTGCTTATATTTTTAAAATAATAATTACATAAATAAAATTATTCTTCTGTCTATCCTTTTTTGTGTTTACTAGTAGATGATATGACACTACTAACGCAAAAATTTTACTATCAAAAACAGTCAAATATATTTGTAAAAGATGAAAGAACCAAGAAATATCATTTAATCGTAGTTGAAGACAACACTTGAAACACAGGAGACTAGCCTCATTTTAATATCATTTTACATTTTACCATAGAATTTTTTTTATCTGTGTACAGTGGAAAAAGTCTGTAACCATTTTTATGAAGTAATATGTTTTAATTTCGTAACTCAAAATAGTTTATTTTTATAATTGAGCTTCTTAAATTCACTTTTAGATCAGGTTTTATTCACAGTTATGTTAAAAGTACATTATGTTCTACTGTTTCAACATTTTAATTATTTGAATGTACTTTTTAATTACAATTGTCTGTTGTAAAAATACCTGTAAACAGCGATTGTAATTGTTTTTAAAATAAAATTAAATGTACTCTTTAAATATAGACAAATTTAATATAGATAGAAGCAACATTTTTTTATGTAAAAATTGGATGTCACTATTTACCACTTCAAACTGTGTTAAGATTTTTAGTTTTGGTGTATAAATTATCCAACATTCATTTTTATTGGCCAGCTAATACAATAAAAGATTAAAAGTACAAAAGGCATGTTTTTCATAAGTAATTTGCCAATGTCACAAAAGAAAGGTATTTAATTATTTATAGGGTAATTTGGTAATTCATTGTACCTGGGAGTCAAAAAATGCCATGAAAGTCCCTGAAATATAATTTGTTTAGTAACTATTTTGTTTAGATTATGGAAAAAAAACATATTAAGAATGATTTATTTTGGATTTAAAATACAAAAGTTGTAATTATAACTTTTAATTTAATTAAAATATACACAATGACAATAATTTATTACAAGCGCATTAAAGAAAAAATCTAAAAAATCTTGTAGGGAATTACAAAATGATAAATTGTTTTGTACCAAAAGGGTTAAACAGAAAATGCGAAACAGTAGAAAAGAAAAGAAAACATATCTGAAATTAATGACTAACAGGCAATCAGTTGACCACACATGTAATCATTCAGGGTAGTAAATAGGCTCAGTGAAGAGTCAATTAATCTAAGTTTAATCAGTTAAATTTAACCACATGGGTTTTGACAATACAAATTTTAAGCAAAGATGGTATATTGTTAATGAATAATTCAGAAATTTGTAACTAGCTTTTATAATATAGCAAAATTTAGTGTAAGTATTAACAAAATCAATTTTCTCTTGATGAGTTTATAATAAATTATCTATTAGCTGAAACAATAATAAGTTGAATTTCAGATTTTCAAAATTGACATGATGTGTTGAGAAAACAAAAGAGTGCCTTCTGAAATGTTCACTGATTATGTAAAACACTGATGAACATTGCTTAGATCACTTGAAAACATGTCCCAGTTATAATTTTACCTTTTCAGTAAACCATAATCTGACGTAATTAGTTAAAACGTAAAAGTTCAGCTGTATAACTCCATTTCCGAGTAGGAAAAAAAATCGGTTTTGCTAAAGAAAAATGAAAATTAATAACTAATAACATTAAATACCATTTAGTAAGAGCAACATCTTTACTAGATGAAAGAGTTAATTTAATGCAAATCAACGACTTGGAGAACTATTTCCTGTCTCGTATATGATCAATTAATCCGTTTATTTCATTTATGTAGACGTAATGTCCTTATATCTATAAAAACTATAAATAGATAGATGCTTCGTAAAAGGAACGATTGTTTTGAAACGCGTCAGCAAGTAAGTCCTATGTATTCACTTGGTCAAGTAATTTTTAATTATAGTTTAATCAGTGAATTCAAGATGATTACATCAAGAAACTATAAAAGTTATAGTTAAACATAACATATAGTTAAACACCGTTAAGTAAATTTTACTTACTATATACAGTCCAATAATAAACTAGAGAAACATTGTAGTGTAAAATCTGACGTTGTCTTTGGTACAAAACAATTATATTTGAACTAATTTACTTGAAGCTTTGATTTAGATTTTGTTAAATACAGTTAGCATTCTTATAAGGTTTCATTGTACTCCTGCATTTAAATTCTCATGAAACTAATAAATACTAACTGACTTGGCAAAATGTAAATCAAGATTTAATTGAAATATAATTTAACTTGTATCATGGTATGCATAAGACATTTACTTAGCTAATAACAGTTCCTATTATAAGAATTTATAACAGATCAAAAATAATTTTTTTACAAAAAATTTGACTGAAGTTCGCTTCTTATAACTGAACGAATATTACAAAAACAAATTTTCTTCTAACAAATACAAAATATGCAGTTATTCTATTCTCAAAACGCTCTTTGTATTCTCAGTGCCTTACAGGTCACGATTGTATTTCATTCAAGTCAAAGTAAATAGAAAA
Source organism: Prosapia bicincta (assembly GCA_036971475.1). NCBI lineage: Eukaryota > Metazoa > Arthropoda > Insecta > Hemiptera > Cercopidae > Prosapia > Prosapia bicincta. The sequence continues at coordinate 5,843,387 of JBAIZL010000010.1, read as the reverse complement.
TCTGAAAGCCCTTAACATTGTTTCAAATAAGCTTTTGTTGATCTTAATGAAAATATTGTCAATAAAGATTTCAGGCTTTTACAGCATTTGCAGTCGGTATGAAAATGGTATTCTGGGTTGGTTTTAGTCACTTTTTAAAGGATGGTTATTTTCGAGTTTGTTTTTGACAAGGACGTTGCTGTAAAGTTCAACTGTTGACTATAATATTAAAAATGATGTAAAAATAAGCCCAAAATACAATTTTTTAGAAAGTTTTTCTTAATTTTTTAAATTGTTTTTTGTTTTATTGCCTTCTGTTTTAAAAAAGGAGTAATTTTGGAAAACGAATTAAAATTTTGTTAATATTTTTTAAAAACAGTTAATTTTTTTATGTTTTGGTAAAAGAATTCCATTTTCAGAAGTCGCTTAGTTGTAAAACACCTAGTTTAGATTAACGATCTCCCACTATACAGAAAAAATTACAATTTGATTAAAAAACGTTAAGGTACTTTTAAGTTGTTAAATTATTATCAGTGGAGTATAAGTTGTAAATGTGATTATAATGTGATTTAATTGGTAGTTTATTTATTCATATTTTGCAATGTACATTTATAGGGAAGAAAATATATATTTTGTTTGCGTGTAACTTTATATTGGTTCATCGTTGCCAGCATTTATGGTATTTGCATATGTTGGTTTTTGGTTGTTGGATCTAGAGTTTAAAATTTAAATTGCACTACTTCCAAAATCTTTAATCTTTGACTAAGCAAGTTTAAAATATTTGTGAAAGAATTTTTTGTATTTGTATATAAGAGTCACAATTTTTATTAATTGTTTTAGCAATTTCTTTAGCAGCGGGGCTCGTTGCTTTGAGTACAATGGTCTTCTTCTTTTTAATGGTTCTTATAGAACATTAATCACTTTTAAATTAAAATGAAAAAATAAAGTTTATTTTTCTCTTTAAGCACCAATTATGTGAGTTTTTAAATTATTCCTAAATGTTAAGGATTTATTTATTCAACCGGCCAGGATTAAATGTAAATAATATTTAAAATTTTGAATTTTGTACATGATCTAGTTGGGAGTTTTTACAGTTTATTGTTTTTAAAAAGATTATATTTGAAAGTATACAGATCTGTGCCACCATGGTGTTTTCAACTCCTTCTAGCATCTTTTTCACTATTTTCCAAAAATATGGAGATGAGCCAATGTTAAAATTTTAAAAATTTCTCCAATAACTCAGTGATCATCAGTTTATTCCAGAAAAATGTAAAAGTATATTATTAAATAAATTTTCAGTTCTGGAATCTCCAGTATGATTAAACTGGCAAAGGAGAAAATGCTAATAATTATATCAGCATAGTGAATGATACCACTTTCCCTATGTCTAGTTGTAAGTATGAATAGAAGTGGAAGCAGGACACGAAAAAAAACTTTACAAAGTATAGTTTTTGAAGGATTTTGTTTTTTTTTGTGATGAAAATACTGGGAGAGGAAAAATATGAATTTTAACAGATATTTTACGTCTTTGAGGGATTGGATTTTGTGTCTTACAAAACACGTAGTAGCCTCCCCAATTCAAGGATTTATATTGGAAGGGCCTGCAAATTAGATGAGAAGTATTGTGCTATTTTTAAGAGGACTATTGATATTTTCCCCAATTTTTATTTTGGCATTGTCTGTCTCACATGGTTTAGGGTTAATATCCCTACAGATTGTGAAGGGAATCTTAGATATTATTAAAAGCTGTTTACTTATGTGATGCTACATGTTCACTTGAAACCATGTCCAACTACCTAAAAGTAAATTCGTCATGCATACCATATAAACCGTATAACCATATAATAATTGTCTAGCCATATTTGCCACAGAAATCTCGTAACAGAGTTTCTATACAAAAAAACTAGTTAAGGAACAAAACTTGTTAATCATGAAGAAATTGAAACTCATTTCAGGGCTATACTGAAATTACATTGTCGCTGTATTTCAGTTTATGATTCTAATTTAATATTATACGTTTAATAATATTCCATACCATGATTTTTAAATTACTATAGCTAAACTAGAATTATTTACATAATACTCAACTAGAATAATCATGAAATATTCCTTTAATCCTGCAACTTTGACAGGAAGCTGTATTAAAGATTCAAATGAGTTAATTCTAAATTAGGCTCTAAGAAAAGAAGTGTAGGCAAAACTAAACTGCGGCTCATCGAGTTTCATTAAGGGGGGAGGGCAAGGATATCAACAACAGTGGCGGGATGTCAACTCAGTTTTAATAGTCAAAATGTCAAATTCTAATAGCCCCAAATCAGTCAAGTTACTTCAATGCATTCTACTTTGTTTTACTTAGGGCACAAACTCAACAACTGGTATTTTTAAGGGATATTCCTGAAGCTTTTATTATTGATGCATTTAAATACTATTAAAATTTTAATTTGCTAATTAACTAATACCCCTAATACTTTAGGCACAAATAAAACTAAAAAAGTGTATTAATAACACTTATTTATTTGTTAATTTTGGTAGGTAAATTTATATAAGGCGCATGCGGACTATACGTTTTCCAATGAATGACTAAGAGTGTGATTTATTTTTCTCTATAGGGGTGGCCGAGAGGGGGCCCAGGGCCTCTTGGCACGTCCCTTGGTGCTCCACTGAAACTAAGAACCAGAGAGAATTTATTTTTCAGTTTGAACATTTTCCTTTAATTATAATTAAAATTATAGTTTTAATAAAAATACTCAAATGTATCCAACAACCAAATATTAAAAACATTACTAACTTTAAATTCCATGTTTTTTACATATATTATTAATTTGTGAAAAACCATATCTTACCACATTTAGTAATTTTATTGTGTTTTTAAACTATTTTCTTAAAATGTATCAGAATTCAGTCAGTTTTTACTATATTAAATGTCTACAAAATAAAATATGTGATTCCATATTCCTAAGGGTTATATATGTGTGTATAGACATGGTCAGTAAACATGAAAATTGCACTGTTATAAGACTGATAAGATCACAAATTGTGTAGACGCAGAATGGTTTAGTAACGGTTCTGTGGTATACCATAGGAAGGTTAAGAGAAAGTTAGACATCATGAGGAATGCCGAGAAGCACAGGACTGAAATGTAAATAGTTTGCTTGTTTTCTTTCATTATATTTTGTAAATAAAACCTTTGTTCTGTGAATATGATTAAACTGTTGTCTAGACATTGTTAGAAAATTAAAATTTAAATGGTACTTAGAAACTGTTTTCTTTTATTTCTGCTAACCTACTTTGATTATAGCACACAACTTACATTATGGTAACAGATTCTATAACCTATCTACCTATACCTTTTGAACAAATCAATATATAAATAAAATACAGTTGGTAAGTGTGATAAAAGAATATTATGAAATTGTTAAACATTTTTTTTTAATTGAAATAATCGAAAATATGTTATAATTTTGGTAGCCAATAGCCTTCCTCAGCACTGCCAAATGTCTCATGCAAATCAAACTTCTGATATGATTATATAATCATAGATGATTAAAACTATATTTATAATAATGTAAATAACCAATGATCTCAGAAGTATGCTAGCAGATAGGCTACCCCGTAAGTGTAAAATGGTTTTATTAAATATATGAGGAAACGGTTGATAATTGAGTCAAAAATATTTATCTTAATAATGCAACCCTTCAGCAACTAGTTCATTGTCCTTATCAAACTTGAAAACAATATTACATTGCTTTTAATTACATATAGAAAATATTGGCACGCTTATTAATCACTTAAACAATAGCTTATGACTATCCGAACTTTAAATTTAATAAATTTGTTAAAACTTACTGAGACAGAACATTTTTGTTCGCTATGTGCTGATCTTCATCCGTGTCTCAGACAATGATGAAGATCGGCACATAGCAATCGAAAATGTTCTGTCTCAGTAAAAGTTGTATCAAATTTACTAAATTTAAAGTTCGGATAGTCATAAACTATTGTTTAAGTGTTTAATAAGATTCACCGAACGTAATGGACTACAAAATTCTAGGATTAGCACACTCATTATAACAAATAATTTGAAACTATAATTCAAGAAACATTTAATCAAAAGTTAACGTAGTTACTTTTAATTTAATCAATAAGTTACTTGCCAAAGTAGTAAAAATGATAAAATCATCAATCATTTAAAAAAAAAATTTTAAAACTTAACAACACTAAGAGAACAACAATAATTATGCAAAAATAACAAAACAAGAAGACAAACTTTTTAAAATAACACCAAAATCCTTATTTTTTTAACACACAAATAGTTTTATTCCAAATATAGTAGAACTTCAATAAGTTGGATCTCCAGATATCCCAGAATGGAGAAACAGGGAGAACATTTACCACAAGATACGAAGAAAGATAAAAAAGACAACCCACATCAAATTTCGCTATACACATACAAAACACACTACACTCACAGACAGATATAGACACCGATCTAAAAATCCTACATTACATCAATAAAAGCAAAAAACTTAACACAGTAGAAAACTATGAAATATATAAACACCATAATACTATCCACAACACATTCTAAATGACAAAACACATTTTCAATCAAACACTATATTTGAGCACATAATTAACAACTACTCTATAAGCCATAACACACCACAGACTCACACCCATACAACACACCTGAGCAACAGTCAATAATTCACAGCATTGAAAAATGCGCTGACCTAGTTCGAAACGTGTCTGCTGAATAAATCAGTAAGTAGTGGTTTTTTGGCCAAGATAATTCAAACAAGTCTAACCCAGAATAATTTTGAAAAAAATAAGAAATAAAAATGAAATAAGTACAGTACATACATAAAAAGTTTAACAACAATAAAATCAAGACCTACAGATAAAAAAATAATGAACGTAATGTTTCATGCGTCTTATGCTGAAAAGACAATTGGATAGCAAAGCAGGAAAGCGGCTCACAAGAAAAACACCCAAAATTTGACAGATTTGTTTGCTAAGAAATAAATTGCAATAGACTTTAACTGTGTATACAATATGCACATTGATAATACTCTTTGTTTGATAAATATAAAGACGCTTTTCTGTAAGTATGTCTTCTTTTAATTTTTTTTAGTACCCTGCTAACCCAGATGGGTCATGATCCCAGTTAGTTTGAGTTATTGAGAATCTACTGTAATTTAACTCGTTTGTATTTCTCTAGCACTATGTGTTTATATAAGATGTCTAGGAGTACATAATAACGTTATAGCACTTTTACAACTCATCTGTTTTACCTTGAATGTTTGGAACAGAATTACATAAAACCCTTTGCGATCATGCTCTTGAAACAGAAATGTACATACTTGTGTTTATTATTATCTCTTTATTTTAGAGTTTCAATGGCAGAAAGTGTTGAGGTAGAACTCTAGAGTTGCAATCTATAATTGTCCTATATTCATTAGTGACTTATGGAAATTGGTGCAATTATAAACAACTGGTTGCTAATTTGCAATCAGTTGACAGATACGGATTAAATTTATTTGTTCATAGAGTTGTGATGTTTACAGTGCGAAGGTAAACCATTCCATTTAGACATCCACACAGTTAAAAACTCGGTAATTATTAAAATCAGAGACTACCGCTCCGATTGGCGAAATTTTTTTTCTGATCAATTTCACCTTGCTGAACACCAATCTGAAGTTATTTTTAATGGCAAACACATATTAACCTATTAAAACCAGGACAGGCCATGTTAGGTTGGGTTAATTAAAAAAAAAATGTGTTTGCAGTAAAAAAAAACTTCAGATTCGTATTCAGCAACGTCAAATTGATCAGGAAAAAAAATTTCGCCAATTGGAGCAGTAGTCGCTGATCTTAATAATTACTATAAACTCTACATATATATACAAGTCCAATAGGGCACCGTACCAGGGGCTGTAAGACTCGTGGTTAAAATAACTCTTCAAATAAAAAAAAAATGATGTAAAAAAATGTGTAAATTTTTCTTCTATAGGTAATTACTGTATGGGCTTATTGTTCATTTTACTTCCATAGTTGTAGGCATCAACGAACTCAGGCCTCTAGCGAAGTATGTACCATGTAAATTTGATAGGGTGTTGTGCAACAGAACCATAAAACAAGCAGTGACATTTTTTTGGCTATTGGATGAACTTTTTAATTTATTCAGTGCTCCACCAAAGAGACGGCGCATTTGGTCAGCATGTTGTGGCGTCTGTCGAATTGTAAATGAAAATAGAGAAGAATTTGTTAAGAGTTAAATGAAATAGCTGATAAGTGATGAAAACCCTTCAAAAAGTAATGATGCCAATGGATTAAAAGAAGAGTAAGTTTCTTTGAGTCTACATTGATGGCAAATTTGTAGAATACCATATCAGTAAGGTTTTTAATATGGTAAATATACATCTGAAGAGATAAACTTCAGAGTTAGGGAATATTATTACTTAATATAAGCCTCGTTGCAGTTTTCTTAAAGAAGTGAGAAACAGTTTTAATGACGAAGAAAGTAATCCAAGAAAGTAGACTCCCAGTGAAAAAGGCAGATACATAGAGATTGGTAAATAAGGTGGACATATCAGTGATATTACATTTACAAAGAAGTTTCCTGTAAACAAATTTAATTTGTTAGTAGATAGAGAGACATGAAGATAAATGCAATCAGCTCCATAATTGTTTTTCATTTTCTTATGTTGAAACATTGGAAGCATCAGACACTACCAAACCTGCAAGAGTTATTGAGTTGGTATCCCCAAGATCTTGAACCTGTTGTAGTAGATGAGTGTTTACTTTTTAAAGCAAAATACTGTGAAGAAAATAACAAAGTAGACCATAACTGACATTTTCATGGTTTAGCATTCTTTTAATACAGTAATTATTTACCCAAACATTAGTACTGTCTTAAGAATGGTCCTCAGTGTACCCTTTTTATCCTTTGACGTGTAAACTTTTTAAAAATTGACGATTAGATAATAGGTTGACATGACTACTCTGTTCACCATTAAGGAAATACCACCACAGAGATCCTGTACTAAGACATAATAAACATATTTGGGAAAAACAAGGAGATATACTCTATAAATTGACTTTAATGTTTTATTCTTATAATCTTGTTATGTGAATGAGCTTATAATTAAATTAGTTTAAAAATATCTGAGTATTTTCTTCATGGTTCCACAAATTCTGAGTCTAGGGGTGGTAGACACTTTAAATTTAGGAATCACTTGGAAAAAAACACTACTTACTGATATATTTCAGTAGACATGTTTTGCACTAGGTCAGTGCATTGTTTAATACTGTGTCACTGACAATGCTGTATGTCAGTATTATGTGTTCATAGAGTAGTTGGTAATTATGTGTTCAAATATAGTATTTGATTGTGAGTGTGTTTTGCCGTTTAGAATGTACTGTGGATGGTTTTGGGGTGTTTGTATATCTCGTTTTTGTTGCTTTTTTGATGTGGTGAAGGATTTTTAAATTAGTATCTATATTGGTGTATGTGTGTAGTGTGTTCTGTATGTGTGGCAAAATTTGATTTGGGTTGTGTGTTTTTTATGTGTTCCCTGTATCGTGTGGTAAAGTTATTCCTTGTTATAATGTGTGTATGTTTTTTATTTGTTTTATTTTAAACACTTACAAAAACACAAACTCACACCAGAACAAACAAACATGACAGGCCAAGAGTATACAAAATCACATGCAACGACTGTCCCAGCTTTTACATAGGTAAAACAGGGAGAAACAAACTTCAGCACACTATACAAGGAACATACAAAAGTCATAAAAACGCACATAACCCAAATCAAACTTCGCCACAAACACAAAGAACACACTATACACACATTAGTATATAGACTAATCTGAAAATCCTTTACTACATCAAAAAAAGTAACAAAATAAACACAATAGAAAACTATGAAATATACAAACACCACAAAAACTATCCACAACAGATTCTAAACAACAAAAGACACTCATAATCAAATACTTTATTTGAACACACAATTACTAACTATTCTATGAACAATTACACTCCACAGACTCACACCAATGCAACACACATGAGAGACAGGTAACACCACAAACAGTCTTGTCAGTGACTCACAACATTGAAAAATGCACTGATATAGTGCGAAACACATCTGCTGAAAAATATCAGTAAGTAGTGGTAATTTTGCCAAGTGGTATCAAAAGCAGTAATTTATAAATAGACCTCAAGATGTCAACACAAAGAACTGCAAGTTTCAAATCTAGGCCTATGTATATAACAGAAATGCATATAATGGGAATCACTCCAGACAGGAACCCATTAAGATTTTCTGAGTATCAGGCATTTTTAAATACTTCCCTCAATACTATTCTTCTACTTTCAGATTTATTTATATCATTTGAAGCCTAAATGTACTCCAAATGACCTTTCTGTCTTGCTCTATCTAGCCCAGGACTTGTAACCTTGATAAAGGAAATTAAAGTCGTTTTATGGGTTGAAATCCCCCCACCAGCTGGACTCTATTACTTTTTCCCATTTCAGCTACAGCCTAATGAATTCTCTAATACAGCTTTTGAGGCATGTTTGAGGAAATCATTTATAGAACTCCTAACCAGACCAAGACCTTTCAAAAGCACAAAGGGATACAACTAAAGTCAAGGATACTTGTAACATACCGAAAGATAGTGCTCATTATCTTAATTTCTAGCTGGTATTATTTATATGTTAATGAGTTTATTTTACAATTTTTCTATGCTCATTTCTTTTCATTCTCTTGACTTGTTTATGAAGACACAACTCACCATGAAAGGCAAAAAAGCACGTAAACATAAATGTATTGTATTTTTACTCGTAAAAGAAGAGTTACACTCATGCTTTCAAACGTGTAATTGCTAGCAAGTAGAAACACATTAATTTATTAAAAATGTATTAAAATATGAGAAAGATCCTAATATTAAGAGTTTATTGTCAAAGGGATTGAGAAACAGCGGAGTAACCTGGACCTATTTTAATAGGAAATATAAAAATGTGAAACCAATGTAGCTCTTTAAAACTCAAACTATATAGCAGCTGCTATAGTAAGTAGACAAAAAAACTATTCAAGGAAAATACCTTGGTAAAGAAGGTTGTATTTACCAATATATATTGATTTTTAAAATATTATGTACACATTTTTGGCCAAAACAAAATTTTTTAAAGTTTAGAGTATTCTAAATAGAAAATGTTTTTGGAAGGTGAAAATGAGGATTTAGAGTGGCATTAGATTCTCTATTGAGGAAGACATATTTTTTTTAGAACATTTTTAAAAATAACCTGTGAAGCGTATTGGGAAATTGTTTCTTTATTATGTGGGAAGTATGTTGAATTTTGATGAAATTAGTGAGTAAGATTGGGATTCGGATTTGGAGAATTTAAGACGTTAAATAGATCAATAAAAAAGTTATAGAGTGACTAAAAAAAATCATAATGAAATTCCACTACAAAAAGCAAACAAAATGGTTTAAACATTACTTAAGAAAAAGTGAAAGATATGGAGAATAAGTCTGGATGATTGACCACCTTGGGGAGAAAACAGAAAATTAAGAAATAATTAGCAATTGGTATTAATTTAATAATTACTACTTTACTTTATCCAATGCCAGATCTTGGCATTTCTGCAATTCACCTACTAGCCTCCCAGTACAGACAATGCTGGTTTCGGTCTTCCACATCTTGCAATGCCGTGCAATTCCGAAGATGTGGGGCATCCATCTCTTGACAGTTGCACAGAGGGCAAATATCTGAGGCGGCTAATCCTTTTTTATATAAGTGGGCTTGCAGATAGTCATGACCCGTAAGCATTCTGAATCAGCAACAGCTTCCACTCTAGGTAGGCTATGTGGTATTAGCACTGTGTGCGCTAGGCCCTTCCATATCTTTCCAGCGCTCATTTCATTTTGTCTTTCCCTTGTTTTTTCATTGATTGTAGATTCAATCAGGCTTCCTTCTGTCAATAGAGATAAAGGATTCTCAGGCTGTGGCAAGATCTTACCTTTCTTTGCTAGCTGGTCTGCCCATTCATTTCCTTGGCTAGGAGCCGACATGGCTAGGAAGTCATTGCAGCACAATGTACCACTCTTCTTCAATCATCCCTACCAGGGCCTTTGGTACATTCATTGTTTGCACACAGTCGATGGAGGTATCACTAATTAGTGAAAGTTGTGGGGTAGTACTAGTTAGTGGAGAACAAAGTTGGTCGCGTCCACAGCATACTTTAAGCTGTACGTGTCCCCTTGGTAGTTCCAAATGACCAGCAAAGTTGACTGAGAACCAAAGCCAGAGACAATTTTAAAATTAAAATAATATCTCATAAATTGCCTTATTTGTAGTATGGTCCAGCAAAGATAAATACGTTATTAAGGAAATGTACACAAGAGTATAGATGCTTTTAGCTGTGTAAAATGTGTTGTTGTCTTGTTATTATGGATCATATTTGTTTTTATTGTTAATTGTGTTTAAAGAATTTATGTTCTAAATTATTTAATATGTAACTTTTTACATTGACCCATTTCAAAAACCTTATAATATTTTTGTAAACAGTTGCTTTTCTTTACTATCCAGACTGGGTTTCTCTATTTCATAACCGTATAGGGATGGTGTACAGTGTTGCTTCTATTGAAACACTTGGCAGCACTGTATAATACTTGGGCAGCTCTGTACCTGTGATACTAATTACTGTATAATAAAAGTTTATTTTTTATTGACTTAAAGGATGATTTATTTGCAACAAAAATGAATATAAGGTTATTAAAATACGATCACGGTTAGAGGAGGTTTTGTATTACAAAACAATAATAACTGGTGGTAACAGAAAAAGAGAGTGTGGATTTTTCATGTTTTGTGTATTATTTTCATTTATATAAAAAGTCTTATGGTTTAGAAAATTTATCAAAATGATAAAAAATAACCAACAGACTACTTTACCATCATTAGAAAAAATAAACCTTTTCAGAGGATTATTGAAGGCATATTAAATAATACTTTTAAAATAAAAAGAATAAAATAACAAAGTTTAAGATACTGTGCTAGAAGATCATTTACTCATAAGAAGAGAGTGAAATAGGTCCTACAAAATTAGTGGCAGTTAAAAGGAAGACTGGAGAAAATTGTTTAGTCATGAGAAGGGATAAATTAAAAAATGAATAAAATAGAAAAGGAAATAAAGGGAATAGGAAAACAAGAGAAAAGAAAGGTCTATTATAGTTTTGTCGTCAGTGGCAGATGTATAGCCAAAGCGATCAATTATTACAAGGTTTTCACATTCTACCTGATCCTCATTGCTTATAGTAAGTGCAGTGCTATGCCAACATGAAAGTGGGGTCCGTGAATAGTTTAGTGGCTTGGATGAAGTAGAAACTAATGGTTGTGAACCGAACATCACCAAAAGCTGGCACTCAATTCAGCCACCCTCCTAATATACTCAGCAATATACAGCAAAAGGTTTATGTACACACACACACTGTATGTATGTATGTATATATAAATGCTGATACGTATTCCTTCACGGATGGAAAAATATGTTGAATAGTTACTATCTGGAGTACATCCGTTCATTCTGCAGTCCATAAATTCGCAGTTCCGACGTTTCGCTAGAATCTCATCCGGCATTGACGAGGTGAACTCAAAAACAGTAGAAGAGCGAGACTACTGTTGTTGGGTTCATCTCATAAATGCCGGATGAGATTCTAGCGAAACGTCAGAACTGCGAATTTATGGACTGCAGAATGAACGGAGGTACTCCAGATAGTAACTATTCATCATATATATATTTGAATTCACATCAAACCGACAAACCACCTACAATATCTCCATTTCGACAGCAACCACCCAATAAACATAAAACGATCCATTCCATACAGTCAAGCAATCAGGGGTAAGAGAATCTGTTCGAATGATAGGGAATTGGAAGATTTTAATAGAAAGATATCAACAGCCTTCCAGAGAAGAGGATACCCAAAAAAACTCATTGAAAACCAAATTCATTCAGCACAATCCTCGGTTCACCATAAACCACAAACAGAACAAAATAAACTGTCTTTAATAACAGACTACCATCCTGGTCTACATAAATTCAACAAGATATTGAGAGATGGCTTCAAAATTCTTCAAGCTTCCGTCCACACCAAAAATCTTTTCACCGATCCACCGCAAATTTGGTACAAGCAACCTCCCAACTTGAAAAGCATCCTAGTACATCCTAAACTACCAGACCCTGATACAGAGAAACCACACAAACTTCCTCATGGCTCTTTCCCATGCAATAGACCTAGATGCAAGACGTGTCCAATACACCCCTCAGCAAATAGTTTCAACAGCCAAACAACAAAAATGGTCTTCAAAATACAGGGTCATCATAATTGTACATCGAAAAATGTCATATACCAGCTACAATGTAAACTTTGCTCAGCACAGTACATAGGCCTGACCACGGATGGTCTGAATATCAGAATGAATGGCCACAGACATGATGTTAAAATTATGAATATGGATAGACCAACAGCTCAACATGCTGCGAGTCACAACATCACAACTTTTGATGACTGCTATACCACAAAAATAATTAAATCACTCCCCCCTGATTGCAATCCCTCAGAACTGAGAAGGTGAGAACTATCATACCAGTGGTATACCAAGTCCAGAGAGTCCCCTAACCTCAACATCAGATAAATCCATTCATTTTTTTCCCTTAACAGCCTTATCTCTTTTCCCCTGACAGACTTATATAAACTATAATCACTCATATACTCATGGAAACAATATATATATATATCTTTAATCTGTGCATCTGTGACATCTGATTTCTACTCTACACAATCTGTGATTACAATTATTTTATTTCGTTATCTCATATTTCTTTTTCTGTTTTCTCTTCGATTGACAAAGACCACTGTGTGGTTGAAATATATCATTGTTTAAGTGCTTTTATGTGTTTCTATTTCAAGACTACAGAGTGGTCTTACCAAGGTAAGTCTGTCAGTCTCCTAGTCCAAAAAATCTATATATATATATATATATATATATATATATATATATATATATATATATATATAATAAATTAAAAATATTTCAAAAACAAGAATACTTTTAATGAATATATTTATTCAAAGCTTTTCGCCGATAAAATAGTATCAGCATCTTCAGGAAAATAATTATCTAATCTGAAGATGCTGATACTATTTTATCGGCGAAAAGCTTTGAATATATATATTCATTAAAAGTATTCTTGTTTTTGAAATATTTTTAATTTATTAACTATATTACAAGAAAACATATCACCATATTTAATATATATATATATATATATATATATATATATATATATATATATATATATATATATATTAAATATGGCGATATGTTTTCTTGTATATATAGTTAATAAATTTAAAATATTTCAAACACAAGAATACTTTTAATGAATATATTTATTCAAAGCTTTTCGCCGATAAAAAAGTATCAGCATCTTCAGGAAAAATAATTATCTAATGAAAATCTTCAGGATTTCATTAGATAATTATTTTTCCTGAAGATGCTGATACTTTTTTATCGGCGAAAAGCTTTGAATAAATATATTCATTAAAAGTATTCTTGTGTTTGAAATGTTTTAAATTTATTAAATATATATATATCGTGATATTTCACATTGTCTATTATTTTTCCGTTGCACTGACTTTATGAAGTTATTATTATTAATTGTAAACATTTTTTTCAACCACTAAGTGCAATAATTTTACCTCATGTGATGAGGCACCTTTTGGTCACTTGACTATTGTTGAATCACTCAAATGGTCACTCAAATAAGTGATTCGACAATGGTCAAGTGACCAAAGGTGCCTCATCACATAAGGTAAAATTATTGCACTTAGTGGTCAAAAAAAATTGTTTATAATTAAAAATAATAACTTCATATATATAAATATGTATATATATATATATATATATATATATATATATATATCGTGATATTTCACATTGTCTATTATTTTTCCGTTGCACTGACTTTATGAAGTTATTATTATTAATTGTAAACAATTTTTTCAACCACTAAGTGCAATAATTTTACCTCATGTGATGAGGCACCTTTTGGTAACTTGACTATTGTTGAATCACTCAAATGGTCACTCAAATAAGTGATTCGACAATGGTCAAGTGACCAAAGGTGCCTCATCACATAAGGTAAAATTATTGCACTTAGTGGTCGAAAAAAATTGTTTATAATTAAAAATAATAACTTCATATATATAAATATGTATATATATATATATATATATATATATATATATATATATATATATATATATATCCATTTTCTAGTGATATTATCTCTGTAGCTCAACCGTAATGGATGTCCTCCAACTATCTGATTACTTCTAGACAATACAGTCCACATATATTTTTAATAAATGTAGGAAATTCAAAATGCTGAAAGAATGAAATTGCTTAGGAAGAAAGAAGATTATTGTACTTAACTTTTTTTTACAATCTCAACAGAAATATAATATGATTTAAGAAAACAGCAATACATACAAAAACAATTCTTTATCCTCTTTCCTGCAAGAGTCCTTTAGCTGAGCCCTTTTCCAATATCATCTTCCAAACTGTTCTTTCAAGCGTGATCCAAGTAAATATGAATATTCAGAAACAGGAGATAGGAATAAATTTAAGAGGAAATAAGATATAAATAAATTACATTTTTGGTATCATTTGGCAAAAAACCACTAATGACTGATATTTTCAGCAGGTTTGTTTCACACTTTGTCAGTGCATTGTTCAATGCTGTGAGTCATGGATAAGCTACCAAGTGATACCAAAAGTGTAATTTATAAGAAAAACTTCAAGATGTGTAACACAAAACTGCAAATTGTAATATGGATCGGTGATCCAAGACTATCAACAAGTACAGATGGACCAAGCTCAAGGTAAGTTTTTCTGTGACTCACAGCATTGAACAATGCACTGACCTAGTGCAAAATGTGTCTGCTGAAAAATATCAGTAAGTAGTGGCTTTTTGCAAGTGATACCAAAAGTGTAATTTATAAGAAAAACCTCAAGATGTACAACACACGAACTGCAAACAAATAACAATATAATGGCCTCTCTTTTTCAGTACAATGAATGTTCACACCGAAGAAGGCAATTTACAATGTTGTCAAAACATGTTTGTAAGGTACTTCTTAGTCCAGGCGTCCAACTCTAGGTGTAGCCGATAGCCCGATGTCCCCTATATACTCGGAACGCCAAACTCCACAGCCCTCTGTTCAGGAGGAAGTCCTGCCACTTCTCCAGTTCAACCCTCATGTGGTCCCTCGCCGGGATAGGGTAAGTGCAATCCCGAAAAATGTGCTCGATGGTTTTGTCTTTCTTCTCATCACAAAGAGCGCACAAAGGTGATACAGCAAGATTAAACCGGTATAAATAAGCTTCTGTGACTAGATGTCCCGTCCTGGCTCTTGCCGCAAATGTCGCGACTTGACATTTGATGTCTCTGTAATTGTTGGCCGACGCAAGTTTGTTTTGCAAATGGAACAGGTGTCGTCCAGTCGCTTCAGCTTCCCACCGGGCAGCCCAGGCGTCTCTAAAGTACTTTTTCCCGGCATTTTTACAGTGCAGTAGGGAGTGCTGCTCCTTATTTGTGGGCTTCATTCTAGAAGCTTGTTTTGCTATTGCATCCGCTTCCTCGTTGCCCGGAATGCCGACATGAGCAGGGATCCATTGAAGGCAGACTTCGTTTCCGTCACAATTGATTTTTATTATCAACCTCCTGATTTCTGCTATACGGAATGAATATGGTCCAGTGCAGGGCTGAGCCAGCGACTGTATAGCTGACTTAGAGTCCGAAAGGATGCATAATGTTTGTAAGGTAAAAATATACTATTGTGAGTAGAGAGTTTCATGTACTTTTATAAGATTATTTACAAATAGTTTGTAATCTTATTTAACAAATAGTTTTAGCTCAAATATTAAGGTAGATATTTGGCAATATTTATCTTATGTTGCTATTAATGTATAAAAATGTATGTTCTCTGAAAAAGGTGATTTTCTATGTGTTGCTATTACCAACAGGTTGGACTTACAGACGTAATGTTTACAAATTAACTGATTTAATTTGAAGACTGTTGTAGCAAATTTAATGTCTAAAGATATTAATCACTTAACAATTAATTGAACGATTGATTAATTGAACTATTAAACGATTAATAACATTCACCGAACGTAATAGACTACAAAATTCAAGAAGTCTAAAGTTAATTTTACAGATTTAAATAAGATCATTCAAAACACAAATTGACTAATACATTTCCTAAATACAATTACCAAATCACTTACTCAATTCACAAGGGCAGTGCATCAATAAACAGTTCATACCTCAGACAGTATCATAATGAAGATATATAAATAAAAGATTTGTTTCTGGGGGGGATCCTGATAGAAATGATGACAAAATAGAGCCAATAGATTTGCAAAAAAATCAACAAAAATAGCATGTTACATTATTACTAGCAAAAATAGCAAAATATATTAATTTATACATGTTTTATTTAATTTTTACGTCTTTATTTTAGGAATGTGTTTAATAAAGACTAATATTTACTTGAATTTTGTAGCCTATTACGTTTGGTAAAACTTATTAATCACTTAAACAATAGTTTATGACTATTCGAACTTTAAATTTAGTAAATTTGTTAAAACGTTCTGTCTCAGTAAGTTTTAACAAATTTACTAAATTTTACTTAAACAATATTTTACGACTATCCGAACTTTAAATTTAGTAAATTTGCTAAAACTTACTGTGACAGAACGTTTTCGATCACTATGTGCCGATCAATGCAGAAAACATTGACGAAGATTGGCGCATAGAGATCGAAAACGTTCTGTCTCAGTAAGTTTTAGCAAATTTACTAAATTTAAAGTTCGGATAGTCATAAACTATTGTTTAAGTGATTAATTATTTTACTGTAGTTAATAATAAAATAATGTGGGTAGCATAAAAAACATTTGAAGTTGCTTGATGTAATCATCGTGAATTCACTGATTAAACTATATTTAAAAAGTACTTAACTAAGTAAATATGTAACTGCTTAATTGTAGCTTCATAAAAGCAACGAATGTTTTGAAACGCGTCAGCAAGTAAGCAATTACGTAATCACTTAGTTAAGTACTTTTTAATTATAGAAAAAAACATTTATTACATTTTTACTGAACACAAATATTTTTAACAACAATTCAAATCAGTTCTTTAAAAAATATTAGAGGAATAAAAATGTTTTCTTTCAAAAATTGGATTAAAAACACATAACTTATCAATACCGTTATACTGAATTATATCTACTGAGATTTATCAAAATTCAAATAAATTATTATATTTACTAATCGATGAAAACTACTTAATAATAATCTACATGTGAAACGGCTGTTCTACAACATAACCTATAACACAAAATCAGCTGTTGCATTAAATCATGTGTTGTAAGATACATGCTGTAAGGTATGCCTTTCAGAAATAGCATGACATGAAAACTATGGTTTAATCTCATGTTATGTTCACCGCGTATAAAAAAGTTATCCCTTCAATACATATAAACATTTTACACAACAGAACAATATGAATTAAATAATAATTCCATTACAATCATCCCATATAGACATTAGCTCACAATTATACAATACTTCATACACGGTGGTTGGTTAATTAGCTCTAAAATCCCATAGATATGCCAATTATACCCACTGGACCATGTTCATAAAACCAAGAGATCAGATGCTGCTTATTGACAAAGGGATACAACTGCCCTCATTATAATATCGAAAGGAAGTGCCACTAAAGACATTTTTGTAACTTATTATTTATATAAATAAACATGAATAGAGTTCCTTTCTTGGGAGTAAAAAATCTTCAATATAATTGTCTTCAATATCTACTTGTCCATTGGAAGTCATTTTGTATTTTTTAGTTCGCTTTTTGATTCAATTTAAGTATTGAATTTAGTTCCAGTAAATGAAAACCGAATTTTTGTGTAGTAAGTGTTTTTAAGCTGTTAATAGTGTTTTTAAAATCTGTTACACCAATTACACAAACATAGTAAGATAATGACATCCTGTTTGTTTTGTTGCTCTACAGAGTGCATTTTTTGCTCCCATCTTCTAGATATTTTTGCCTCAAAAGCATTGTTTTGTGCTGACCTAGTGCGAAACGCTTCTGATGAAAAATATCAGTAGGTAGTTGTTTTTTTTGCCAAGTTAATACCAAAAGAGTAATCACATACAGTGTAAATTATTGTTTTCAGATAATATTAACCTTGAGCTAAAGAATTTACTTGGTACAGAAAAATAAATTAGAATTTTGTTATATTAATGAAAATTACACAAATGAGAGATAATATATGTCCTTAATAATTTATAAATTTATCAGGTTTAAATTAAAAATCTAAAGTACGGGTTGAATTATCTTTCATGCTGTATTAGCTACAGAGCTAGTTAACTGGTAAAACAAATTAAATATTTTTGATAAAGGCAGCTATAATTTTAAACTTTCAAACACTCAAAAAAAAGAAGATTTTTCAGTAAATTTTCTAACGTAAAATACTCTTTTCTGTATAAAAGTAAGCAGGAGTTACAAATGTTTCCACTAGGTAGCAGCACCCCAGTTGTTTTTTATCTGCATCATATTTTATACAGTTCCACTGCAACATCGATTACAATAGTTTATTTTTAGCAAGTACTTTCCGTAGTGAATAATTTATCAACACAACATTGTGTAATAAAATGAGCTTTCCATAAAATACAAAGGTCAGTTAGATAATTTTTCCACTTAAAATTAAAATACGGAATTTTTAATGTAATATATATTTTAATATTACAAGATATATTGTTTTGTTTTACCATAAAAATCAATTAAACTCCTCCCAAATAACAACTAACGCCTGATATAAGTCTTGATTTATTACAAAACGATTTGTCCAACAATAGGAGAAATCGATATCAGCTGATATCTAGTGCCAATGGAATTTGCAGGAGGAGCTCGCTATTGAAAAGGATTGACGTTAATGATATGACAATTAGGCTATTGTTCACGTAACTGACCTACAACTATCATCAGTATGTATCTCCACTACCTTACATACTAAATACAGTATGTATATAATTACTGTGAATTGATATTGAAAACACTATTTTATAACCTACTAAACAATAAATTTATATTTTGACTTTGATTAGCATTTTTGAGAATATTTTTCATTATTGTATCTTTAAAAAAACAAGGATTTTCAGAGTTCTGAAGATGCAATAGAAAAAATTCGTAAAAGTGTTTAACAAAGTGAACAACTAAGTTTCTTACCGAAATGAATCTAAAACAGTGTTTGCAAATTAGATAGGTACAATAGTTTTAGAAAAACGAGATATAATGAATATTAACGCATATAAAACGAAAACTTACATTTTGACAAAGAAGTACAAAATTAGAAAAAAACAAAGAATATAAAATATTATGAACCTTATTGTTTATATTATTTAAATTATAAAACCACATAAATAAAAACAAAGCAACCATTCTTTAAAGCAACAAGAAACACAAGTCACATAACAAATTATTTCTGTTTTACTTCGGAAGAGAGATACTTTACAACCGAAATAAACACCTGATTATTAAAAGTTATTCCGGTCAAAAAGTAAATCTGTGATATAAATTCCCTACAGTTTGTTATAAAATAGTCTTGAATTTTGCAGTCCATTACGTTTGGCGAAATTTACTTTATCAATTCAACATTAGTTTATGACTATCCAAACTTTAAATTTTGTAAATTTGTAAAAACTTACTGAGACAGAACGTTTTCGATCGCTATGTGGCGATCTTCATCGGTGTCTTCTGCTTGTAGTTGTTAAGATAAGCGGTGACGGTTATAAAGGTAGGTTTTCGATAGTATCAAAGAGTATGTGTGATTTGTATTGGGTTTGTTCGCTTAATATGTTTGTACTTTTGTGTTTTCGCATGTTTGTAAATTTCATATTGTTCTAGTGTATTTAGATGTGGTCTTTTTTTGTTGGTGTGTAAGATTTCTAGGTTATGGTAAATGTCTGTGTATTTGTGTCCTGTTTCTATTATGTGATTGTAAAATGCTGAGTTGGTGTTCTGTTTGTGTTCCTCGCCTCTTTGTTTAAAGCTGCGACCTGTTTGTCCAATGTAGAATTTGTTTCATTTGTCACAGTTTAGTTTGTATACGCCTGGTGCTTGTAGTTTATCTTTGTTGTTGGTGTCGTGTTGTATTTTGTATTGTAAATTGTTATTAGTTTTGTATGCTATTTTGTATTCTATTTTTTGAAATTTGTGGGCTCTTTTATTTGATGTTCTGTTTATGTATGGTATTGTGATGTATTTGTCTTCCCTGTCTGTAGTGGTAATTTTAGTGTTTTTTGTAAACTAAAATAGTGAAAAGATCTGGCTTCTCTATAGGAACTGTTTAACTAAGTGAGATCGAACTATTTTAGGAATAGCCTCATAACGAACCGGAACACACGGAAAAGATCTAACAAGAAAGAGTGTAAGAAGCGTACAGAAGATAGACACGGAATTAAAATGGAAACTCCAACACAGTAATCAGTTGAAATATCATGACTTAAACAAATAAATTAGGCAAAGTAGTTTTCAGCAACTGTGGTGTGATTTTTAATTATAAACAAATAAAATCTGGAAATTATTAACATACTCATCTTCATTTCTGTTAGGAATATTGCTATATGTTTGAGTAGAGTTGTCTGCCATTCCTAACGTTTCAATATTCTCCTCGGTTGACGCGTTTCGGAGTAACTTAATTTTTTAAACTCATTACTACGATTGAAGTTGTTTTGAAAATGGAGTTACTTTGAAACGCATTAACAGAGGAGAATATTGAAACGTTAGGAATGGCAGAAAACTGCACTCAAACATATATAAATAAAACCTCTTTAACAACAAAACCTTTTATTTATGCCCTGATGTACATTTCGATTACAAAGCAATCATCATCAGAGGAAACTATTCCAATACTAAAGTACATTTTGAATTTTACTTTTAATATATATATATATATATATATATATATATATATATATATATATATATATATATATATTATAACATAAAGTACGAGGCTTTAGAGTAAATTCAGTTAGTTGCTAAAATAATTATCTGTAGGATTAGCAAAGAAAAACACAAATAGTTTTGTAAAGTGACGACAAAGCAGGTACCATCCATTATCATTTTCTGGGAAAGCTATAAACTGTGTGCCGGCAATTTGACAATAGAAGGTTCCAAACTTATTAGGACGGAAAAATCCCCTGATCGATATAGCCTGGGAAAATAACCGTATACCGTTAGTGGAAACTGTGGGAACTTACAAAGAACACATTGGTAGTGGGTGAGATTAGGGATTTCAATAAAAACTAAACGATCGGGAGACGTGGGAGAAGTTTTGAAGGGAACTCGAGAAGAAGGCAGACGGATTGGTGGGGACAAGGATGGGAGTGTTGTAAAAAGAATAAATTGTTAAATTAAGTAAAGAGTTTTTATAAGTAAATTTTAAAAAGTGCGACGTAAAAGTTTTTTTAGAAATATAAAAGTAAGTTTTTTTTTGTTTGTCAAGTGTAAGTGCAGAAGGTAACAAAGGCCAAGATTCCAGGGACTCTTCAGAACAATAAGTATTATTTGAATATAAGTGTAGCCAACAGACATCTATATTTTAGTTCAGAACAAATTTAATTTCATTACCATTTATAAAATTTAATCTAGTTTAACCATTTCTAATTTAAGAAGCAAAGTTCCCGTTTTAGCGACCCGAGAGCAACTATAAAATTTTAATACTGAATTTATTATCTTTGTTATGCTATTTTATTAGAATTCTAAAGCCTCAAAGTCCACCTTTATAATTGTAATGTTAGTTAAGATATCAATCCTGTCACTGCAAAAATATTTAATATAAATTTGGTATAATGTGTAAAGAATAAAGGCAAGTGATGATCAAAAATTGTAAGAGTGTTAATTCTTTATAAACCTGAAGGTGTGACATTGGATAGGTAAGGTAAATAAATAACATTAAAAATAAATTATAATTATAAAAAAAGTTAGGTCATATATATATATACATCGTTAACGCCCTCGCCACTACGTATAGGATAGGAGAGAGGTGGACCTTACCGCCACATAAATTGGTCAGACGTGTAAGAGGCTAGGCTAAGGGACTTATATAAATATTATTAAATATAAATATTAAAAGTAACAGACCAAATCTAGGCCTTGGTTCCTATCAAATATCACCATCCGCAACACCCTTCGCCCTCCCTCGCCTGCTGTTTTTTGTCAGATCCCTCTCAGAAAAGCTCTCCGATAAAGCCTAAAGCTCATGTTACCCTCACAATAGGGATCTGTCAAACTCAATTGGACCCCTTCTATTTTCCGTCCTCGTCCTTAAGTCCTTCTCGATCCTCCATAACACCTCTGCAACTCGCTCATCCACTCCCAGCCGTCTAGCTCTCGCCTCCTAGAATAGGTCGAGTTTTAGTCTTATGCTTCAACGTATGTAATCTCATCTATTTGCGCCTCATGTATCTGTTAGGTTAAGTTGTATCATGTATTATGTACAAAAGCTAAGTTAAAAAGTTTAGTTTAGTCTTAACGTCACCTTCCAATACTTGTAAACTCATTCTAGCCTCAAGTAATATTAAGTTCAACTGTAATAGGTTGTTTATTATTCAATTTCTGTTAGACAAGTTGAATTAGTTTGAGATCATCCTTATAATTTTGTTAATCTATTCTAGCTCTAAGTTCTATTACACATTTTTACACTGTGCTATGTCACACAACAACCGTGCAATACACAATTATAAATACACGTAAAATATCACTATAAAAAAGAGAGTCAGTCAGGCAGTCTTATTGTTTTATATAAACGTAATCCTCAACCATAAAACCTTTTTACCGCCCCACCAACAAAACGTCCTGCCTTGCAGATACATCTACATCCAGCCCTTACCAAAAACCCGGTTCCCATATTCCTACATGCAGCCAAGGTCTGTGACACAGACGCAACATAACCTCGGGGTCACGAAACCCCCCTTCTCTGACTGACTGAAATATAGGTAGTCTTGTAGTGGTTGCTGCTGAATGATGATTGACTTGCAGTCGAAATGTACATTAGTACATAAATAAAAGGTTTTTGTAGTTTAAGAGGTTTTATTTATTTATAATTAAACAAATTATGCGTTGGATAGAGCAAGTTCTCCCCTTCACACCACGCATAGAGGGAGATGTCCCCTCCATACCTTGCATAAAAGAAGATCTCCCATCAACAACTCGCATAGAGGGAAATCTCCCCTCTACAACTCGGATAAAGAGAGATCTTCCCTCCACACCTCGCATAAAAAGAGATCTCCCCTCCACACCTCGCATAAACGGAGATTTCTCCTCCACACCTCGCATAAAGGAAGCTCCCCCTCCACACCTCGCATAGAGGGAAATCTCCCCTCCACAACTCGGATAAAGAGATATCTTTCCTTCACACCTCGCATAAAGGAAGATCTCCCCTCCACACCTCGCATAAAGGAAGTTCCCCCTCCACACCTTGCATAAAGGGAGATCTTCCTTTCACACCTCGCATAAAAGAATTTCCCCCTCCACACCTCGCATATAGGGAGCTCCCCTTCCACACGTCGCATAAAGGGAGATCTCCCCTCCACAACTCGGATAAAGGGAGATCTTAACTTCACACCTCGCATAAAGGGAGATCTCCCATTTACACCTCGCATAAAGGAAGCTCCCCCTCCACACCTTGCATAAAGGGAGATCTCCCTTCTACACCTCGCATAAAGGGAGATTTCCCCTCTACACCTCGCATAAAGGAAGCTCCCCCTCCTCACTTCGCATAAAGGGAGATCTCCCTTCTACACCTCGCATAAAGGAAGCTCCCTCTCCACACCTCGCATAAAGGGAGATCTCCCCTTCACACCTCGCATAAAGGGAGATCTTCCCTTCACACCTCGCATAAAGGAAGATCTTCCTCCACATCTTGCATAAAGGTAGATCTCCCCTCTACACCTCGCATAAAGGAAGCTCCCCTCCACACTTCGCATAAGGGGAGATCTTCCCTTCACACCTCGCATAAAGGGAGATCTCCCCTCCATACCTTGCATAAAGGAAGCTCCCCTTCCACACCTCGAATAAAGGGAGATCTCCCATTTACACCTCGCATAAAGGAAGCTCCCCCTCCATGCCTTGCATAAAAGGAGATCACCCTCTACACCGCGCATAAAGGAAGATCTCTCCTCTACACCTCGCATAAAGGGAGATCTCCCTTCCACATCTCGCATAAAGGATACTCCCTCTCCACACCTCGCATAAAGAAAGCTCCCCCTTCGTACCTCGCATAAAGGAAGATCTCCCATCCACATCTCGCATAAAGGGAGATTTCTCCTACACACCTCGCATAAGAGAATTTCCCCCTCCACACCTCGCATAGAGGGAGCTCCCCTTCCACACGTCGCATAAAGGGAGATCTCCCCTCTACACCTCGCATAAAGGAAGCTCCCCCTCCACACTTCGTATAAAGGGAGATCTCCTTTCCACATCTCGCATAAAGGAAACTCCCCCTCCATACCTCGCATAAAGAAAGCTCCCCCTTCACACCTCGCATAAAGGAAGATCTCCCATCCAGACCTCCCATAAAGGGAGATCTCCCCTTTACACCTCGCTTAAAGGAAGCTCCCCCTCCACAATTTGCATAAAGGGAGATCTCCCCTCTACACCTCGCATAAAGAATGCTCCCTCTCCACACCTCGCATAAGGGGAGATCTTCCCTTTACACCAAGCATAAAGAGAGAGCTCCCCTTTACACCTCGCATAAAGGAAGCTCCCCCTCCACACTTCACAAACAGGGAGATCTCTTCTCCACACCTCGCATAAAGGAAGCTCCCTCTCCACCCATCGCATAACGGAAGCTCCCCCTCCACACTTCGCATAAAGGGAGATCTCCCTTCCACACCTCGCATAAAGGAAGCTCCCTCTCCACCCATCGCATAACGGAAGCTCCCCCTCCACACTTCGCATAAAGGGAGATCTCCCTTCCACACCTCGCATAAAGAAAGCTCCCCCTTCACACCTCGCATAAAGGAAGATCTCCCATCCACACCTCGCATAAAGGAAGATCTCCCCTCCACACCTTGCATAAAGGGAGATCTCCCCTCTACACCTCGCATAAAGGAAGCTCCCCCTCCACACTTCCCATAAGGGGAGATCTTCCCTTCACACCTCGCATAAAGGGAGATCTCCCTTCCACACCTCGCATAAAGGAAGCTCCCTTTCCACACATCGCATAACGGAAGCTCCTCCTTCACACTTCGCATAAAGGGAGATCTCCCTTCCACACCTCGCATAAAGAAAGCTACCTCTTCACACCTCGCATAAAGGAAGATCTCCCCTCCACACCTCGCATAAATGGATATATCCCTTCCACACCTAGCATTGATGCAAGCCCGTAAATCTATACATTTCTGCACCCAGTATTAGGTTAGACTGCCCCTTAAATACGTATAACATTTCCAAGAACAATATTTCGGGCATTTCCGATTCCGATCCCATTAAACATTCTCTCGCACCATACATATTATACAGAAAGCAGAGATCGGAAAACACCTTCTAAACTAGAAAATCACTCGACGTAAGTTTTCTCACGTTTAGCGAACACGTCTGAACTAGTAAAACTAATTTATGTTTAAATCCTGACGAAGATAGTGCTGACTTGCAGCGGGTCAGCCCCTCCCCCCTAGCCGCTGCTTTGCTCTATTTATATGGAAATGGAATAGAAACTCTTAATTCTGCTTATTATAATCAGGCGCTGTGGTGATCACAGGAGCTCCGCATTCGTCGACGTTCGAGGGGAAGTGCACATATTTTACTCTGAACTCACAGTGAATATAATGATAACTTTAATATATCGGTTTTTAGTGGAAGTAGTGCCTCGTGTGTGGAATTTTTTTAAAGTTTTCTTCTTCAATGAACAGGGAAAATACACTTTCAATGATACAAGGGAAATAATAACTAGTACGGTCAAACTGTAAGGGAAGAGAATGGGACTACCTTATAGAAACCATATTTTGTATCATTTGTACAGTGTCAATTCGTGTCACGATTTTCCTCGATCGTTCGTCTTGGAAAATTTATAGAATTTGTTATTTTCCAACCCTACAACTTGATTCAATTAGGACAGCTGCTGATATGATGTACCCATCCAAGTCCAGGGTCTTAAAGCTTCACACAGAACTTTAGCATTAGGCGAACGACCTAAAAAGAAGCTCTTTTCCCTTTAAGCGATATGCTCCCATATAATGTGCTTGGATTTATCTACCCTCGTCACATTGATTTCATAAGCGGTGTTCATCACTCGCAACTAATTGTGAATTCTAGTTCGTTCGGCGAGAGTTTAGAGTTTATCTCCATCTCCTCAAGATGGTTCATAGGTATTTTGTACCGGAAAAAAGAGGGAAAATGACTGAGGCTGTCTGTGAATCCACCGGCCTGCAGACACAGTCCAACCTCACTCATTATATGGAAATGTGGACTCATTACTGCCCTTGGGATGGAAAAGTTTTATGCAGGAATAAAGTCTAAACATTCACCGTTCGGGGAATACAGCTGTGTGTGTGTGTGCGCGCGCGCGCGCGCGCGCGCGTGTGTGTGTGTGTGAGAGAGAGAGAGAGTACACATACGCACACACACATTTATATTACACAACTGTATTTGTTAGGAATTTCTGTTTTAATTTCAGATCTATAAATCCTCATTAGATTCCTATGAATTTATTTCTTTTCTACAACTTTCCGCTATTTAAACTCTATTTTATAAAAACATTACTAAAACCATTTAAAATTCTCATTTTAAGAAAACTGAAACGACCTCCTTCGTTACCTTACGGTTGGTTTTTCAAATTGTCTTTTTTTTAAAGAGAGGTAAAACAAATTATATTGTTAAAGAAACACACGTAATGATTAGAAACCCACTTCGTCGATCTGATTTTTCAAGATGTAACACATTGAAGTATTTATCGCGAAAATGAATCGGAAAGCTCGAGTAATGACCCGCTTCCGTTGCCGTGTACTCCTGAAGCGGTCTGTCCAAGTTGGGGAGGAAAATCTCGGCCCTTGTTTCTGCGAGACAAGTTGCCTCCGAGCGTCGCGTCGCGCTGAATCGACCCATTACTCCATGTAACGTTATCTGAAGCCTTAGGCGGCCAAATAAGTACCGAGTTAGAGAGAACTCCTTGTACTAGCCGTTCTAAAAACATTGTGAAAATAAAGTCGTAGATTTAACTGCATTCAAACTCTATTTAACAGCACTTGTAGTGCCTTTTTTTATACATGGTAAGAAAATTAGCCTTAACCGGAGATCAAGGCACGTTATGATTATAACATACCTCAACGTGGTCTTGATTTTACTATGTATTTACTTCACTTATTTCTACAAAACAGTCTCCATTCGCCAAGGTTGCCAAACGTTTCCACTATTTGACACTATCACTCTAGGCCTAGGCTATCACCCTTCTTTACAGTAGTAAGTAACCTACTGCAACTAAATGGGCCCCACTGACGCTTTATCAGCGGGTAAAATAAAGGTAACTACTCTAGACACACAAAGAAGTAAACATATACCCTCGGGAATTAGCTTACAAGTGACGGTCACATATACATTAAGAAAAATGTACTTTAAAAATAACTTCTAACCATTTATCGAAATTACTATAGTATTCTACGTTTCTGCTAAAATTCAATATAAATATGTTGAATGCAACAATCCTCTTTGTAGTAGACTCAGTAAGTGCCATCTCCTTTCCCGTTTACATATCAAGTGCCATCTCCTTTCCCGTTTACATATCAAATGCCATCTCCTTTCCCGTTTACATATCAGGTGCCATCTCATTTGCCGTTGACAGATTAAGTCTCATCTCTTTTCCCGTTGACATATCAAGTGCCATCTCATTGGCCGTTGATATATCAAGTGTCATCTCTTTTCCCGTTGACATATCAAGTGTCATCTCCTTTGCCGTTGACGTAATAAAGTGTCATCTCTTTTGCCGTTGACAAATCAAGTGCCATCACCTTTGCCATTGACATATTAAGTCTCATCACCTTTGCCGATGACATATCAAGTGCTATCTCCGTTGCTGTTGACATAGCAAGTATCATCTCCTTTGCCGTTGATATAACAAGTGTCATCTCCTTTGCCGTTTACATAAAAAGTGCCCTCTCTTTTGCTGGGGACATATTAGGTCTCATCTCCTTAGGCGTTCAAATATCAAGCGTCATCTTCATTGTCATAGCATCACTGCCATCATCCATTGCTATAGCAAGTGACATGTCCGTTTTCGTTAACATTACAAGTATCAACTCCTTTTCCGTTCACATGTCAATCATCACCTCTTTTGCCGTAGACATATCAAGTGTAATTTCAATTCTCCTTTCTCCATTCTCAGTACCATCTCATTTTCGTTAACATTTCAAGCGTCATCTCCTTTGCCGTTCACATATGTAGCGTCATCTCCTTTGCTGTTGATATACCATGCGTCATCTCCTTTGCCGTTGACATATCACGTGTCATCTTCTTTACCGTTAACATATCAAGTGTCATATTTTTTGCCGTTGATATTTCATGCGTCATCTCCTTTGGCGTTGAGATATCAAGTGTCATTTCCTTTGCCGTTGACATATCAAGTGTCATATCCTTTGCCGTTGACATTTAATGCGTCATATTCTTTGCCGTTGACATATCAATTGTCATATCCTTTGCCTTTGACATTTCATGCGTCATCTCCTTTGCAGTTGACATATCAAGTGTCATATTCTTTGCCGTTGACATTTCATGTGTCATATGCTTTGGCGTTGAGATATCAAGTGTCATTTCCTGTGCCGATGACATATCAAGTGTCATATCCTTTGCCGTTGAAATTTCATGTGTCATATCGTTTTGGCGATGATATTTCAAGTGTTATCCTAGACATGACAAAGCAACGATAGGCAGAAGATTCATGTACTGCATGTATTTAAAAGCTCTTCCATCACGACGTGATTGAAACTTCATTAATTCGTCCTAGTAAAGTTTGTTGTGCAAGATGTAAGTTTACATGTTTTATTTTAATTAACTATCATTAATCTAAAAGTAAAATTAAAAAAAAATATTTAGGGAATAAACGTGTAGTAACATAAAATTCACTTTCTATGCGGTCCCTTACTTTATTGCATGAGATACAATCAATCATTGACCAACCTCTAAAATCTCTCCCTTGTCTGGATTCCATTTAGAATGATAAATAGATTTCTTTAATTTATCAACAACAAACAACGTTTATAAAAAGGAAAATTATACGAAAAACAAACTTTCATTTATGTACAGCGTACATTTGTATCCCACAGTAGAGGGTGTACCCCTTCTTTGCCCATTCATGTGTTACTGTCACCTTTGAAGTAGAAGTAAAATTTTGAAATAATTACAAGAGTATATATATCACGCAGACCTAACTAAACATCAAAATCCAACAAAGTTGACACACCGAGTCGCAGGATGTTGTTTTATCGGACACAGGCCGGTTTGTACAGTCGCATCAATAGGCACTGCGAGTACACTCAGGGAATATTTTGATCGCATTCCACACAGGGGAGAACGAGAGAATATAGGAATATAATTAGCAAGAAAATATGGTGAATAAAATATAATATGGATTATTAATAATAATATTTCTGGAACCAAAAATAAGGTCATTTCTTAAAACTTTCGTACAATTAAGATCCTCCCACAAATAGCGTTACAACGCATAGCTTTAAAACACTTGAAACCTTTGTTCAATTCCTTACACACACAAACACACACACACACACACACACACACACACACACACACACACGCGCGCGCACGCACGCATGCACGCACACACACACACACACACACACACACACACACACACACACACACACACGCGCGCGCGCACGCACGCATGCACGCATACACACACACACACACACATATGTACAAATCTTGAACAATAAACTTGTATTGGATGACACTATATGTCAATACAGTTTTAAAACAATAATTATTAATTATTTAATTGTAATGAATTAATTTTAGTTTTATATGGAGAAAAACTTATCACAAAAGGGTTCATGGTATGCAATATAGTTATTTCGTCCCATTTGGCTTAAAATAAGTGTTGACATATGTTTTCATAAAACAGATGATTTCATGTTTAGGTTATGCGGTAGAACAGATGTTTTATCGCATAGGTTATGCTACTTTATCTAAATTAATTGCAATTATCTATTACAAAGTAACTATAAAAACATTTTTCATTTTTAATCTAAGTAAGAATAGTCTTTAAGAATATTTAAACTTACAACATTAAATCTTTTAATGTTTACCTCATGTACGTTTCAGATTCTTGGTTGTCATCTTTTGAAAAGTTTTCTACATGAAATTCAACTATAAATTTTAAATCAGTATCTCAAGTAGAAATCTTAACTTTAAAACCTTAAAATCAAAATGGTTTTCCTCATTTCCTATTTCTTGGATGTGTAGCGTAAAGAGGTTTAAAAATGTTATTATGTACATCTTAGATCATAGGACTGGCCATGGAATTTTTGGTGTTTTAAAGATTAAGTGTTTTACTAATGTATTTTGTAGTGAAGTGTTTTAAAAATTAATTCTTATATTCATTTTGTCACTGTTTTTTATAAATTTCTATCTCTAATCAGAGTTTACTCCTCTTACGTGTAGTTAGTCTTACACGGTAAGTGTAGTTCACTTTTTCCGCAATAGGACTACTTGTCCTTAAAAAGGGCTCCGTTTGAAGGAATTTTCCTAATATTCTAGATCCTCTACCGTCAAGGCTGGGTGCCTACTCCTCTGATGCGTGTAGTCAAATTCGTCCGATCAGTGCCAATCCCCCAAAGATGTTAGATCGAAATAGTCCGAGGGTTTGCGTAGAGGTCAACTTGAACTGGTTCGACGGGGACACTCATGAACGAGCCAAACTATAGAGATAGTTGTTAGGTTAGGTGAAGTTAGGTTAGCTTATTACTCACTCAACATAGAAAACGTACACTTTTTCTGCTCACTAGTACCGCCCACTGTGACTATCAAGATGAGAACTGGTTTGTGTCAGTAAGTGTAGGGGGCTGGTGATGCTGAGGAGTACATACGCAACCCTTACGGAATTTCCTGTCTCTACCTGGTTACTAACCATCGGACCACATTGGCCGAGCCCTTTGGAATCGAAGTGCCGTCGGAGGGTTTAAATAAGAAAAAGAAAACGAGAAGGCATTAGTGTTAAATTCGAAATAGCTTGTAGAACAACTAATTAACACAAATAATCCTCCACGGGCCGTGGACAGTGCGTTTAAATAAAATTTATTCTAATTAATATAAAGAAAATATTAAATTAATCGATTACATTTTGTGAGTCGTCATTTGGACTACAAGTTACCTTCGGCTGGTTACTGGCTCCCTCGGGAAGATGGCATGCCCAGGAATGTTCTCCCTCGGTCATCAGGAACGCGTGAAGGTCCTCTCTCGATGACACTTTATATAAGACTCCTTTTCCTAGCTTGATATTCGTAAAATTTTAGGTAAGCGACGGACCGACCGGAACTTAGTTGTTAAACTCGGCCGTGGATAATTGCTAGTCTCTCGTGGCAAGAATTAGAACAGTTTGTTCTAGGAGCTATTTAATGGGTAGGCGGTAACATGAAAGATCGTTATCGACCTCGGCGGTAATATAAGAACAAAACGTTACCTTTCTTAAGAAACAAGAATAACATTCGAATATTTTTACCACCGGACCGGTTAAGTATCACCACTCTGATATAATCCATGCGATGCGTTACTGCCGTGAGCTGGCTTCCTTAGACGGGGTGGCTCTCGTCACAACTATCTGCTCCTATTTTTACCACCAGACCCTTTAGGTATCACCACTCTGATATAATCCATGCGATGCGTTACTGCCGTGAGCTGGCTTTCTTAGACGGGGTGGCTCTCGTCACAACTATCTGCTCCTATTTTTACCACCGGACCGGTTAGGTATCACCACTCTGATATAATCCATGCGATGCGTTACTGCCGTGAGCTGGCTTCCTTAGACGGGGTGGCTCTCGTCACAACTATCTGCCCCTATTTTTACCATCGGACCGGTTAGGTATCACCACTCTGATATAATCCATGCGATGGGTTACTACCGTGAGCTGGCTTCCTTAGACGGGGTGGCTCTCGTCACAACTATCTGCCCCTATTTTTACCGTCGGACCGGTTAGGTATCACCACTCTGATATATAATCCATCCGATGCGTTACTGCCGTGAGCTGGCTTCCTTAGACGGGGTGGCTCTCGTCACAACTATCTGCCCCTATTTTTACCATTGGACCGGTTAGGTATCACCACTCTGATATAATCCATGCGAAGCGTTACTGCCGTGAGCTGGCTTCCTTAGACGGGGTGGCTCTCGTCACAACTATCTGCCCCTATTTTTACCGTCGGACCGGTTAGGTATCACCACTCTGATATATAATCCATCCGATGCGTTACTGCCGTGAGCTGGCTTCCTTAGACGGGGTGGCTCTCGTCACAACTATCTGCCCCTATTTTTACCATTGGACCGGTTAGGTATCACCACTCTGATATAATCCATGCGAAGCGTTACTGCCGTGAGCTGGCTTCCTTAGACGGGGTGGCTCTCGTCACAACTATCTGCCCCTATTTTTACCATCGGACCGGTTAGGTATCACCACTCTGATATAATCCATGCGATGGGTTACTACCGTGAGCTGGCTTCCTTAGACGGGGTGGCTCTCGTCACAACTATCTGCCCCTATTTTTACCGTCGGACCGGTTAGGTATCACCACTCTGATATATAATCCATCCGATGCGTTACTGCCGTGAGCTGGCTTCCTTAGACGGGGTGGCTCTCGTCACAACTATCTGCCCCTATTTTTACCATCGGACCGGTTAGGTATCACCACTCTGATATAATCCATGCGATGCGTTACTACCGTGAGCTGGCTTCCTTAGACGGGGTGGCTCTCGTCACAACTATCTGCCCCTATTTTTACCATCGGACCGGTTAGGTATCACCACTCTGATATAATCCATGCGATGCGTTACTGCCGTGAGCTGGCTTCCTTAGACGGGGTGGCTCTCGTCACAACTATCTGCCCCTATTTTAATATTATTAAATTTGAATTAAATAATGTATATATATATATATATATATATATATATATATATATATATATATATATATATATATAGGGAGGGTGTAGTTATAGGAATTGAAAAATTTGTTAATAAATTCCAGTCATGTTAGGTAACTTGTGTCAAGTGTTTTTAAACGGGACACTAATCACGAGTTTCAGCAACACACATATTTTTACCGAATTGTACAGGCACATTTTTTAACTCCAGATAAAAACGAGCATTTCCGGCCCGTAATATAAACCCCTATATTTTTTCAGTCATTTCTTATCTCCGTATTTAAAACATTACGGAAACCACTTCCGGTTAGCTGGAAGTTCCGTTTCCGGAACATAATAAAGCCTAATTGCATAATAAAAATTTATCTTTTCATAGCTTTACGGCTGATTTAATATTCGAGACAGAAAATGGGGTCGTGGGGCAATATAATCACGTAGTCATGCAATCGGTGTATTACAAGCTATGGATTATGTCTTGAGTATTGGCAAGTTGCCAGATTGGAAATTATCCTTATGATAGCAGAAGGACGGTTTGTAAGGTATTTAAATTACATATTTAACACTACGGCTCAACCTTAGGTTCGACACTTGGTACTCATACACTGACTGAGTAGACCTATTGAAATTCTTTGGCAGGACCGGGAATCGAACTTAGATTAGTAGATTAATTTAGATTAGTAGTTACTGTGTGTATATATATATATATATATATATATATATATATATATATATATATATATATATGTGTGTGTGTGTGTGTGTGTGTATGTATGTATGTAGAGAGAGTAGAGAGAGTGAGTGAGAGAGAGAAAGAGAGGGAGAGAGAGAGAGAGAGAGTGAGTGAGAAGAGCCAATATGTGACACCATATATATATATATATATATATATATATATATATATATATATATAAAGTAGAACCTCTCAAACTCGACACAATGTGGACTTAAAGGTTGTCGAGTTTTAGGGAACTTAAATAAAAATAACTAGGAGTTGAATAAAAACGCTTATTTAGAGTATTAAAATTGTACATTTATTGATTTATTACATACAATTATATATTTATAGCAACATTTATAACTTATAATAAAAAAAGTTTAAAAAATTTGAGACAAAAGGACTAGTAGAATCTGAAAATACAGTGTTCTTTACAAATATTACTGAAGTTGTTTATGCTGCTTATAAAAAGTCCATTACAGTTAGTTATGGGAAGTTTTCTGAACACTAGAAGAAAAGTGTAAAAGTAAACTTACTGAAATCGTTTTAAAAACCCTGTGATTGAAGACTAGTTTTCTGTCTCCCCACAGCGTCTTGCAGCTTGATCACGGAGTCGCCTGAGGAACACAATCTCCATTCCAGTCGCATTTTGCTGCTCTAAGTACTGCAATGTCCCTTCAATAAATTTCACAGCCTCAATGTGACTAACTTTTCTTTCTTGTCGATGGTCCTCTTGCTCTTCTTCTTCCGAATTGTCCCCTTCTACGTCACGCCCTTTGGCAGCTGCGATGATTTCATCTTCTCCTAATGGTTCTGATGCTCCGTTGAGATCCATCCATTCATTGACATCATTGTTGGAAAACTCTTCACACCCTGGGTTTTTTTTCTTGAGTTCAATAAAGTCGCTATTTTCAGAATTGATCCCATCGTCACGCGACAAATCATTGCCTGCGTGATCTAGAAGTTTCCTTCAAGAACGAATGATCGTTATGGTCTCAAGCTCGACCCAAGATTGAGAGACCCATCCAATGACATCTAGTAAATCGATCTTCTTTAGTTTAGCCGTTAGCTCCTCACCCGATTCCAAGGACAACACCAAAGATGACAAAAGCTTACGTCTGTAACTTTTCTTTAACGCTGCCAAAGCTCCATGGTCCATCGGTTCGGACCATCGGTTCAGTCCTTGGTCCAGAGAGACGTGACGTTCGGCGGTAGAAACATTGCTTTAATGTCTTTGTTCTGTAAATATTGCACATCAGGGTGAGTCGTAGAATTATCGAGAATCAGTAAAGCTTTCCTGGGAAGATTTTTTTCTTCAGAAACTTCTCAACCTCTGGGACGAACTGTTGAAAAAACCACTCTTTAAAAATGGCTTCGCTCATCCATGCATTAGATTGATTTTTATACCAACCTGGGAGTTCAAAGTGGCCATCACTTGTGCATCTGGCAGTTTTAAATTCTCTTGGTTTTTTTGCTTTTCCAATTAGCGCTAATTTGAGTTTGTGCTCTTCTGTTGTATTACTGTAGGCAAGAATAGTCACACGCTCCTTACTTCTCTTAAAACCTGGTGCAGCCTTTTCATCTCTCACAGCTAAACGTTTAGTAGGAAGCATTCGAAAGATTAGTCCTGTCTCATCTGCGTTGTAGATTTGATCACCTGACAGTCATTCTTTTTCAATAAACTCGGGTAGTTTGGTCTTGAAGTCACTCACGTTATTAGGGTCAGCTGACAGTTTTCCCCGCAGATACTGAGCAGCTTGATTCCATATCGTTGTTTCCACCTTGACAACCAACCATTGCCCGCTGTAAGCCAAGGCTCTCCTTCGTCCTTAAATTATTCATAAAACTGAAGAGCTTTCTCTTGCAGGATGGGTCCAGATATAGGCGTTCCCTTCTCCCTGTGCACACGGAACCATTGGTAAACTTTTTCGAACTCTGCACTTCTCATTGTTTTTCGTTCCGTGATGGATTCTGTACACTATTTTTTCAAACACCACGATTCAATTTCAGATTTCTTTTTCTTCCAAATGAGCACTGTAGACCTACCGATGTTCAAGTCCGACGCTATTTTATTTACGCTTTCACCACGCTCAAGTCTTTTTAGGACACCAAACTTTGCTTCCATTGACACTGCCACTTGGTCTTCTTCTCCGCCATACTGTCGCTCTATATTCCAGCACAAAACTCGTTTAAACAATTGTCAACCACTCTCGGACAAAAGCAACTGACCACAACTGTGTCTCTATAAACACTAAGTTGAACGCCCAGTGACGCGAGGGTAGCTTATGACCTGCCCGGGAATCCCAGGTCAACGCGCGGCCTCACGATAAGAAAAGTGGGCAGCTAAAGGGTGCGTTGATCGACCTTGGAAAATCCAGGAACCTACTAGTCTGAGTCTCTAGCGCTCTCGGGCGGCCTATGCACTGATGAAAAGCTTTACGTTATGAGCGGTGTAAAAAAATTATTTATTTACCATTAATTAACCAGCCCTGTCGAGTTTTACGGAATGTCGAGTTTTCGGGAATCGAGTATATATATATATATATATATATATATATATATATATATATATATATGACACAGGAGACAGAGGACAGAGCTGCCCTATGTAACGTACTTCGATCCGCCAATCCGAACATCCGGATCCGCCGATAAAACAGCAAAATATAATTACTACCAGTTTCCATAGTTGCTACACGGTAGCAGAACATCGCAGTGATTCGTTTATGAACAGCTGTTTACCAAAAACCTGAATTTTCCGGATCTTTTAAATAAATCATATTAATTTAGTGGAGTTGGTAGTGTCAAGGAGGTACCAGGCAACGAAAGTGAATGAAGCTGGTTACTGCGGATGACGTCGCCTAAAGGAGGCAGCAATCACAACCAGAAGGTAACCTTTTACTAAAGACTACAACACAGGTAAATGTTTAAAATTTTAAATTTGTAAGTATTCACACTGCCAGCCGGATGGGGAGGGTTATTTGTCAAAATTCCTGTTAATGGAGGGCATTCTAAATTCTATTTTGAGGAACAACTTTGCTATTTAACTCGCCTACGTCGATGCGCATCACGTACTTAGGGTTTGTGGTATTCAAGGAAGTGTAATATGACCAGCATTACTCTTCAACCACCCTTTACTATCCTAGGTTTGACACTAAGTAGACGTTCGCAGACTGAGTCGATATGGTCCCTGAAAAAGCTTTCAAAAATTCTTTGGCAGTACCGGGAATCGAAACCAGAATGTTTATGTTAGTAGTCGAGCGCTCTATCTATTTGACCATTTATCCACCTTTATATTAAATATTTACTCACTTTAATATGTGTATAAGGTAGATATTTACTGGCTAAAACTTTTATATTTAAATTTCGTATTAAAATGTATTTGTTTTAATTAAATGTTTAAAATTTTAATCTTTTTCTGAGAGCCTCGTTTTATTTTAAAATTTGGAAATATTTTCAGAACCTTCCGAAGAGAAACGCTGCATTTATGAACCTAATAGATAGCTTTAAATAGACTTTATTCTTTGACGAACACTCAAAACCGCTTCAAAACATTTACCCTTTCAGGTAAAAAGATTCCATACAGCGTGCTTTAAGCCGCACGGACGTCACTGTGTATAAAACTTGGGCTCCGACGGCAATTCCCATCATATTGTGTAAATTTGTAGCCTCATGGTTTTTGAATAATACAGAAACTTTGCGTCCGCGTCAAACTTAGGGAGGATATGATGACTTTGATATTACTTTCGCCCCGTTATATAGAAGATAACAACTTTTCCTATATGAATGACAAAATGTTTGAATTCTATATTATTGAAGAAATATAAACACATATATAAACCAAAATATTTTCACGTTTTGTATTATGATAGTGATCATATTCTATTATATCGTATGCACTAATAATAAACATTGAATGGATTATCTTTATTACTCATTACGTTTTTAATTTTATTATTAGTAATAACTTTATACACGAATTTTGAATGAATAACATTCGAGCTGGCTTGCGAGTTGAAGCTATAAACACAATAAATATACACAACTCGCAATTATAAGACTTTAATTTCATACTACAAACAAATAAAGTAAACCTTTTAAAGTTAAATGTTTGTAGTAGCATCAGTGATGATGATGACATAGAAACGTGTCATGGAAACGCGTAGAAATTAAAGATTTATTATTGTGAGTCGTGTATATTTATTGTGTTTAGTAGTATTACTGATGATGATAGCATAGATTAACGAAACGCTTATGAAATTAAAGTTTTGTAATTGTGAGTTTTGTATATTTCTTGTGTTTACAAATTAGGTATAATAATTAGGTGTGAAGTAATTTAGTTGCTGATATTATATTTATACGTTGGGTTATTATTAAATTTGAAAAAATGTATGATGAAGATAATGGAATTGATACACATTAGATAAATGGTAGGTCTGGATGACATTAGGCCTACATTAGTAAATGTGAAACCTGTAATAAAGTACAGTGTTTAACCTTGGACTTACTGACCAAAGTTAAACTGAGAAAATATTAAACACACACACACACACACACACACACACACACACACACAGCTAGACAGCCAGATACTGAAACACACACACACACACACACACACACACACACACACACACACACACACACACACACACACACACACACACACACACACACACACACACACACACACACATACACACACACACACACACACACACACACTCACAAATACACACACACACACACACACACAAAACCAATTATGAAAGGATGGCGGATGAAAAACAAGTACTACCCCAAGTGGGCACCGGTAATACCGGGAATCCCACCAGTGGTTCCGACCTGGTGCAAGCCCGGGTGACCGCTGCAAGCTCCGCGGATTTTGGGGGGAGCCAATCATCCATTCAAGGAAATACTGCAGGATTGGACCACTTGGATCCTGTAGCACAAAATACTACAAGCGATGTAGAAGAGGAAATGTGGCGGAAACACCAGGAAGCCATTACTGAGCTTCTGAAGCTGCTACGCGATAGAGAGAAGAGGACGGTGAATAACGTAACACGTTCCCTGGCAAACAAGGTACAGGAATCCTTTAAACGAATCCTGCGTCAAAGGACCCAAAAGGCAGCCATGAAAACTACAGAGTTGTGGGCAATAAATCAACAGGGAGATGCGAGAAGGGAACTGTTCAAAACACCAGTAGGGGAAAGAACGGTCGGTGGACGACACCTGGGTCAACCAACTATCGATATCCTAGCGGATAATAGTACAGCCAAAAAGAGGAAGCAGCGCTCCCCGCTTATGGCAGACCCTGACAGAGTTACCAAGAAGGCGTCTATGAGAGAAAAAGCGCAACAGGCGGCTGGACAGACCCACATGAATGAGCAACAACAGAAGGAGTGGAAACCAAAGAAGGAACACGAAGAAGAGCAATGGAAGCAGGTTACGGGAAAGAAAAAGCGTGCTAAAGAGAAACGGACATTACCTGGGGCCCTTCTCATCAGCGCACAAAACGACGCTTCATACGCCGACATTCTAAAGAAGGTGAAGGAAGGTCTCCAAGGGAATGAACTGGAGGGCAATATCGACAAGGTCAGAAGGACAAGGAACGACCAATTGCTGATAGTCCTCAGCAGAGAAAACGGGGATAAGTTGGAACCCCTCCAAAGAAGGATGACTGAAGTACTTGGGGATAAGGCAGTGGTAACTGGAAAGTACCATGAAGTGGAGCTCCTAATAAGGGACATTGAAGAGACAACCACTAAATCAGAAATCAAAGCAGCCCTTCAAAAAGTAGCAGGTAGCGAGTGCACAATTGTGGATAGCTCCATAAGAGCTCTGCGACCGGCCTACAGGGGAACCCTAACTGCTTCTGTCAGACTGCCAGTTGAGGTGGCTCGTAGCGTCCTAGGCGAAAAGGGCAGAATCCGAATAGGACTGGTCAATTGCTCTGTGAAGGAGGTAAGAAGGCCGTTAAAGTGCTTTAAGTGCTGGAACTCAGGGCATATGGCTGGATACTGCACGAGCCAAATCGACAGATCCAGCCTTTGCCTCAAGTGTAGCCAGGTGGGTCATAAAATCGCCGACTGTCCGAATGAACCGTGCTGTCCCCTATGCTCGGAGGGAGAAAGAAATTCCGATCACATAGCGGGTAGCTATAAGTGCACTCTCTTCCATGAGAAGAACAAGGGTAAACCCGGCAGCCGAAAATGAGAATATTACAGCATAATCTGAATCATTGTGAGGCCGCACACGATCTACTGACCCAACTGGTCAGAGAGATGAAAATTGACTTAGTGACTATGGTGGGCCCGTACACTAGGCTCAAAACACAAGCATGGATTACCGATGCCACGGGAAAGGCTGCTATATGGTCGTGCAATGACCGCCCCTTTGAAGACCAGCCAGATAGCACCCAAAGAGGATATGTGAGGGCTAAGCTTGGAGGAGTGCATTTTTATAGCATATATGCTCCGCCCAGCCTAAACACCAGTGAATTTACGGACCTGCTTGACAGGCTAGTAAAGGATGTCAAGGAACACTCCCCCAGTGTGATAGCTGGTGATTTTAATGCCTGGGCATTGGAGTGGGGCAGCAAGAAAACGAATGAAAGAGGAAATAAAACGCTCCAGGCGATGTCCTTCTTGGACATGGTCCTCCTGAATACCGGAACCCTCCCGACATTTGAGAGGAATAGTGGAAGCTCGATCGTTGATCTTACATGGGCTAGTCCCAGCTTGACCAGGGGGGGGCAATGCCTGGACGGTACATGATATTTTCAATATGAGCGACCATCGGGTCATCAGCTTTGAAGTGATGGGGGAACAGGTTAAGAAGGGGCCCTCACGTAAAAGGACGAACCTTAAAGGATGGAACGCTAGTAAATTCGATGCGGAGCTATTCCAAGTGGCCTTCAATAGCGAAGCCATTACAGCAAATGATGCACAGAATGAGGTGAAGGAAGTAATGTGCAGAGTTGCCGCTGCATGTGACGCCACAATGACGCGAAAGCGTCCGAGGAATGATCACCCTCCCATGTATTGGTGGAATAATGACATCGCCAACAGTCGCCAGGAGGCCATCCGAGCAAGAAGAAGCGTCACTAGAGGCAGGAAAAAACCGAACTATAGCGACCGGAAGGAATCCTATAAAGCTGCGCGGCTCAAACTGGTTAAGGCCATCAAAAGCAGTAAGGCACACTGCTGGCAAGAACTAGTGGAAGAGGTAGAAGGTGACCCATGGGGCAGACCATATAAAGTGGTTATGAAAAGAGTAAAACCTCAATCACAGGCCTCACCCACCTGTCCGGTTCTATTGGGGAGGATTGTCACGGACCTCTTCCCGCGACAACAACAGCTACAGATAGGTAACTTCTGCACTGACGAGCCGGTCCCACCGATAACATTAGAGGAGCTAATGTCTGCGAGCTCAAGATTGAGAAACAATAAGGCACTAGGACCCGACGGTATCCCGAACATTGCCCTGAAAAGAGCCATAAATATAGCGCCAGGGATGTTCCTACATATGTACAATAGATGCGTACAGGAAGGGCACTTTCCTACCAAATGGAAGCTGCAGAGACTTGTCCTTTTGTCAAAAGGAAAAAAGCCACCGGACGAACCATCATCCTATCGTCCACTCTGCATGCTTGACTCGGTGGGAAAGATTCTTGAGCAGATTATGTATACAAGAATAGAGGAAATAGTTGAAAAGCATCTGTCAGATAGTCAGTATGGTTTACGCAGAGGAAGGTCAACGGCTGATGCGATTAATATGGTAGTTAGCACAGGAAAGGATGCGACTATAGGAGACAGATGGACTGATGGTGAGAAAAAATACTGCGCAGTAGTCACTCTGGATATGCAAAATGCATTCAACTCTGCAAGGTGGGGTAGAATAATGGAAGCACTGGACCAGTTCGATGTCCCTAAGTACATGCAGAAGTTGGTGGCCAGCTACTTCACTGACCGACTTCTGCAATATGACACAGATGAGGGACAAAAAATGTATAAAGTTAGTGGAGGAGTGCCACAGGGCTCGGTCCTGGGACCGCTCTTGTGGAATGTAATGTACAACGGTCTCCTTGAAGTGAAGATCCCGAGAATGGTATCGCAGGTCGCGTTTGCAGACGATGTCGCCCTGGTGATTGTGGGAAAGTTCCTGGAGGTCATACAAAACCTGTTTAACGAAACATTCAGGAAATATGCCGACTGGATGAGGGAAGCAGGACTCAAGATAGCAATGCATAAGACAGAGGTAGTGCTCATAACTAGCAGGAAGAAAAGGGAAACAATTACACTGCAAGTTGGGGAGCATGTGGTTGAGTCCAAAACGTCAGTACGATACTTAGGAGTAATGATAGATGCACGTCTCAACTTCAAGGATCAAGTAGTGCATGCCACCTCCAGGGCGGCAGCAGTTGGAGGAGCATTATCCCGCATCATGCCGAATGTGGGTGGTCCTAAACCAAGAAGACGAGCGCTCCTTGGGTCAGTTGTGACATCAATACTGACCTATGGTATTGCCATTTAGGCAAAAGCACTAGAGCTACAAGAATGCCAAAGAAGAATATACCCAGTTGGCCGGCAAATGGCATTAAGGATCACCAGCGCGTTTAGGACTGTCTCTAGGGACGCTGCTCACGTAATCTCGGGACTACTGCCGATCGAGTTTATTGCAGAGGAATATAGGAGACGGTATCGGCGAAAAACGCGAGAACCGGGGGAGGCAAAAGATTCCAGAACAAAGGAAAGGGAGAAGAGTCTACAACGATGGCAAGTAGAGTGGGATGGTTCTGAAAGGGGCAGGTGGACCCACCAGCTCATCCCACGGATAGCGGAATGGACCAACCGTCAGCACGGTGATCCCAACTACTACCTGACGCAGCTACTTACTGGACATGGATGCTTTCGACAATACTTATATAAGTATAAGCAAGAGGACTCACCGAATTGCCCAGTATGTCATGGAGCAGAAGAGGACGCGAGGCATGTGTTATTCACATGTCCAAGATTTGACCCACAGCGAAGAGAATTCGAAAGGCTAACCAACGTGGCGATTACGCCCGAAAATTTAGTAGAGCAAATGCTCGCATCAGAAACTATATGGAACGCCACAACGGACTTCACCAGAGAAGTGATTACAGAACTGCGGAAGGAAGAAAAGAAAAGGAAAGTACACCCAGCTAATAGTTAGTAGGGGACGTAGGTAAGGAAAAAGATGGGAGAGCGTAAGCGCTAATGCCGCCCCGTGAAGTAGTGCCTAGCGGCGGTCCCGCGGGGAATTAAGGCTTTTGGAAAGAGGAGAAGGGTTTTTTTTTAGTCGGTAGGCGTCTCGGCTCCATACTGAGATGAATCCGACACTACCCATAACATCGGGTGTCTTTTGAAGATCTTTCCCCCACCTCCTTAAAAAAAAAAAACCTAACCTAACACACACACACACACACACACACACACACACACACACACACACACACATACACACACACACACACACACACACACACACACACACACACACACACACACACACACACACACACACACACACACATACACACACACACACACACACACACACACACACACACACACACACACACACACACACACATACACACAAACACACACAGCTAGACAGCCAGATACTGAAACACACACACACACACACACATTTTAATCAGTCTGCCATTTGTAATTATAAATCTTTCCATGTGCCCGAACTGCGTTAGGAATGTTTTAGCTCGAAACAAATAGCTAAGTATAAAGGGACCTGGGTATGCGACAAAATTCCATATCTGTGCACTTTGCGTTGGAATATCTCCGCACAGATGGAACCGCGTGAATACGGCACTATAAATCTTTCAATCAGCGAACCCTTGAGAACACGTATTGAATTCAATAATCGGCCGATTCACAGTCATTCCGCAACCATTCTAAACCACAGGCATTCACCCAGGCTATAGATTGCGTTCGAGATTTCAATGAGAATATCGATGCCATTCAGGACAGGTAGAAGCGATATTTCATGTCGCAGATTCTATCGAAGGCAGATCTGCCAATTCCAAAACGAGTAATGAAGGCTTGCACTAAGACGTTTTATTTATTATAAAATGTTAATTAATATAATTTTGTAACCTTAACGTGTACTTACTAACCCCTTATCAAAATGGTAAAAGTGATAGAACTGTAATAATCCTTCTATAACTTGAGATCCTCAAGACAGCTGTTTATAGTCCTTTCTAATTTTGGAAAAATATAAAGTAACATTTTTTTACTCGTGAAAGGTTATAAATGTGTAAAATAATAAGAGTTCTTATATATTAAACTCTTGAAAATGTGCGGTTTAATGAATTTTTTACAGTTTCACAATATAGATAGAAGTGTATGATTTAAATGCTAATTTAATGTTTCTGATAGAATTCTTATAAATTGTATTTTTATTGGCTTGGATTTGATTGCAGTATCGGTTACCTTTCGAATGAGAAACCTAACATAACAATAAAGTTGAATTAGTTTTCTTATCATGATATCAAATTATAAATAAGATATCTTTCGGTCAATTGTTGCTATTATGGAGATTCTGTTTTTGAGAGATGAACTCTGTGAATTGGACAAAGAATTATTGCAATTCTATTTGAGGAAGTAAACATAATATGGAAGGAAAAGCACAATGATAATTTAATGTTATAATAAATTACTATATATATATATATATATATATATATATTATACATCCTATATCCGAGTAAATATTTCTGCCTTCCCCAATATTACAATATTATCCATTGTTGACGCGTTTCGGAATGACTCCATTTAAAAATATTAAATAGTACTGTTCGCCCAAGTCAGTCAGAGAAGGAGGGGGTTTGGTGGTCACCGAGGCTATGCAGCGTCTGTCACCGACAATGGCTGCGGGTAGGAATATGGCAACACGGCTTTTGGTAGGGGCTGGATGTAGGAAGGGCATCTGCAAGGCAGGGTGTTTTTGGG
Organism: Prosapia bicincta; assembly: GCA_036971475.1. Taxonomy (NCBI): domain Eukaryota; kingdom Metazoa; phylum Arthropoda; class Insecta; order Hemiptera; family Cercopidae; genus Prosapia; species Prosapia bicincta. The sequence goes on along the minus strand of JBAIZL010000010.1, from coordinate 5,798,403 downwards.
TGGGACGGTAATAAGGATTTTATTCTGGGGGACTACGTTTATTTTAAACATTTGTACTGGCTGACTCTCTCTCTTTTTCACTTTTGGGTGACATTTTTTGATTTGTGTGTGTCAATGCATGTATGTAGTAAGAGTGTTTGTGGGACATAAGATAGTGTAAATATGTGTAATAAGACCTAGAGCTAGAATAACAAAGTTGTGATGGATAATCTTAAACTAACTTGACTTAACTAGAACTTTACATGATACAACTTAACATGATGAGATTAATAGGCATAAACAAACAGGAGTTTAAACGCTATTTACAATTTAAACATGTTAAGACTAAAACTTAAAAACTAGTGGCCTATTCTAGGATGCGAGAGGTAGACGGCTGGGAGAGGATCTCCAGTTGTGTTATGGAGGATCGAGAAGGACTTTGGGACGAGGGCGGAGAATAGGAGGGGTCCAACTGAGTTTGCCAGATCCCTAAGGTGTGGGTAATAAGAGCTATCGGCCCTACCGAGGAGCTTCGCTGAGAGGGATCAGCAAGCGATGGGGAGCGAAGGAAGTCTCGGATAGTGACATTTGACAGGAACCAAGCTGTTCACCCAAATCTTGAGTTCGCCTTATACATACTGTTAGCCACGCCCTCCACTACCTTCAGACCTAGCTTCCTATTGGTACACGGATGCTCTTGACACTTTGCGTTCAGCTAATTGATAATTTTAAACTTTTGAAAATAACGTCTGACTGTGTATTTATTTGTTACCTATTCTTACTTTAACTTTACTTTATAAGGTTACAAATTTTCTAAAATACTTAAACGTCTTAAAATAATGTAAAATCTTCATTGTATTTTTCATTTTTTGCGGTGTATGTTTCTCTCTAAACAAACGTGTAGTATCATAGCAATCATTTTATAAATAAAATTAATAAATTTTTTTACTAAATAAATTATATATATATATATATATATATATATATATATATATATATATATATATATATAATAACATAAACGTATGAGGCATATAGTAAAAATTTAGTTAGTATCCAAAACAATAATAATCTGTAGAAATATTAAGAAAGGAGTGACAATACGGAATATTTGCAAAGAGGTCTTTGTTCTATTTCGAGGGTAGTCATAAACCAGTGTGGTAAACCTATCGAATAAAGAAGGGTTCAAGTATTTTAAGATTTAAGTAGTTCTCGAACCAAGAATAGACTGGGAAACTAACAATGTTACTGTGTGAAAACAATTTGTAAATACTGTGTAGGAACCCCCCAAATAACTGAAATACGTAAGATGGGATATTATGCTGGTTCTTTAAAAACTAAAATCATTGAACAAAAGACTAAGTTTTTGGGGAACTTCAGAAGAGTGTAGACATATTTGGGAGGGATAAAGTTGCAAGCAATGTTTAAAAACGGGTAAATTTCTTTAGAAGAGTTAAAAGAATTGTTAGTTATTTCGTGAAAAAATTTAAAAGTGCGACGTGAATGACGCGGATTGTAAAGGAATTAGGGAAGTAAGTTATTTATGTGTAAAAGTGCAGTGAAGCGGTTAACGCAAAGGGTCAGGATTCCAGGAACTCAACAATAAGTACAATCTTTCTTACATTAGATTTATCTAACAGAGCTTTATAAGTTAGTAAATTCAGAACCATTTTAAATTCACTGTATTTATAAAATTTAATCTAGTCTTTTTCACCACTTTCTAATTTATAGAAGATTCCGTAATAACGACCCGAGAGAAAGAGTAATTTAAAACTTTTTTTATTATACTTATTGTATTAAAAACCTAAAGCCTCAAGAGCCCATTTTTTTTGTAATTGCAGTATTAGTTAAGCAATCAATCTTTGTCACTGCATCATAATAATGTAATTTGGTATGTGTCATAATTAAATGTCAGATGAATAAATGTGATGCTAAGTTTATATGATTGTTAATTATTTAGAAACCTGGAGGTGTGACTAGAGAAAGGTAAGGTAATTATAATATAACCTAAGGGTAAAATTTTTAAGTTGGGTTATAATATATATATATATATATATACCATTTCAATAATGAAATAGCAACGTACAGTGGGTTACAAGCCTTTTTCCAACTTGCAGTGGAAAAAACTGCGATGCATTATCAAAAAGTCCTAACAAACACAACAAACATTATGGCAGCTCAAGTTGAACTACACAAAGTTTAACTCAATACAAACAGTGTTGCCAGTCATTCCCTATTCAGTAATTCGTTAAACATTTGGATTTAATCTAAACTTTATAATCCACTAATTGATTTTATACAAATACTCAATACAAACATACAATAACAAAATAACAGTTATTGCGGATCAACAAGATCAGGTTAAATGTGTGTGTTTGATTTCTCTCGAGGGCCTAAGGAGTTACTAAACAGGGAACTAGATAAAAAAACAAATGTTTGTTGTAGCTGTTGCACAGCTCCTGAACATCATTGCATGAAATCGATGTAAATCTTGTTGTACTTTATTATATATATATATATATATATATATATATATATATATATATATTATATATATATATATATATATATATATATATTATAAAAATATATATATTAGGGATGGGCCGATTCCTAAAATTTTCGATTCCGATTCCGATTCCGATTCTAAAATTTTCCTTTCGATTCTTGATTCTTTCTCGATTCTCGATTCTTTCAAGTTATATTAGCTTACATGCTAGTTCTCTAATAATTAATTTAGTTAACATCTTGGTCATATGGCAAAACCTTTTAAATGTTCTGTTTTAATGTAATAGGCTACACAAAACCTTCAACCGTGAGAGTGATATCTGTCTATAATATAATTTATTAAGGTTAAGTTTCGGAGGAATAATACAGTGTATCTGTTATCCGTCTATTCGTTCAACCGTCATGGCCACGGTTCCGACGGTGACGGTTAATCGAGTTTTTGCTGTACTTTTTTGTGTTTTGTTCTGACATTTAGTGAGAGAGAGAGAGAGAGAGAGAGAGAGAGAGAGAGAGAGAGAGAGAGAGAGAGAGAGAGACGAGCGATGTCAAATGACCAGAAATGGTTACGATCTTGATTGCGGTTGCTTCATAAATAATAATATTTTCGTTTACTTTAATCATTTAGTTCATTCAAATCAACTAATACATAAATAAGACATAGTTGGTAATTAATTATTTTTCCACACAAATATAATAAATTTTGGTAATAAATTTTGTTTGGTAATAAATTACTCCACACGCATATTTTAATAGTTAACAAAATAGGAATCGGAATCGACACTTTTATGAATGAAGAATCGAGTATCGACGATTCCTCGATACCACCTAGAATCGACGATGCCTGGAATCGAGAATCGGAATCGGCCCATCCCTAATATATATATATATATATAAAGAACATAAGTCAAAATACAAATACAAGAATTATAATTGAATTTATAATTATAAATTGTGAATTTGTAAATTCAATTATAATTCTTGTATTTGTATTTTGACTTATGTTCTTTATTAATGCACAAGAATACACAAGAATATAAATATATTAAACTTCGACGTGCCTAACAAGAATATTATTGTGAATAAAAGCCCTAGAAATTCAAGTCGAGAGAGAGAGAGAGAAAGAGAGAGAGAGAGAGAGAGAGAGAGAGAGAGAGAGAGAGAGAGAGAGAGTAAATATACATAATGTATATACATATAAAGCGTACACACACACACACACACACACACACACACACACACACACGCACGAGGATATCGTCACCTGAAGGGCGGGGAAGTAAAAGTGACAAAGTGAATTATATTCAGAATTGCGTTACGGATATAAATCTCCCTGGAAGTGGGAGACGGCAGAGAATTATGACATCCGTGGGGAGGACCGCCTACCTCTCCCAACGCTACACATGTAGCGCAACCAACATTAGCGGGAGTGTAATTGCAATCACACACAATACCCGAGATGAAAAAACGTAGCTTGATGAATTTTTATAAAAGTACTCAAAGCAACTGACAGAACCATGACGTATGAATAAAACTTTTTTTTACGGATGAGCTCACATCAGGATGGTATTACAAAGAAGAAATAACGACAAACAGCCTGGATACCTGGAATGATGACTTATGCTACACATAAAAATTTATTTATTTACTCGTTAGATTTACTAATGTGCGTTGATAAAACAATAAAGAAACAGATGATTCTTTTGCAACATTGTATACGTTGTACGTTTCAATAATATACCTTCCTCCCAAAAGTTGAACAGAGCGCTATACATTACATATCTACTATAAATACTCACTACAAATTTTTGTAACCACTAATTTTACTAATTGACATAACTCCGTCGTGTTTGGACTAGTTTTTCATGAAATCACACGTAGACATCAAAACTGTAATAAAAAATTAAAAAATACGCTTACTTTTATGTGATAATATTTTGGAGTGGAGTGCTTTTTACGCCTCATTAGCGCGGGCGGCCGGCCGCCGAGCGCCTGACCCAAGCTATTGTTGGGAGCTCGGGCGGTGACTTAATCTTTTACCCGCCTTCCCAAAATGGATAGACTATAACTTTCTATGGAGCTGAATGGCTTAGTGTGGCAGTATGGCTGTCCTCCGCTAAGCGGATGGGATGACACCTGTTTCACCTTAATAGGCAGTAGGTCTACTTTAGGAAAGCCAACCTGCAACAACAATATCTTTATTTCTCCTATTTCCACTCCCAGTGGATCATCATGTCATTTCCTTAGTCATCCCTTAGCCTTCCTTATGTTTCCTCCTTTCTGAGGATGAGTGGACAGCAGTTTGACCCAAAAAGGAAGTACTCCTCCTTCAGGAGAGTGACCTTCTAATCAAAATATCTCCATTGTCTTCTATTTCCACTCCCAGTGGATCATCATGTCATTTCCTTAGTCATCCCTTAGCCTTTCTTATGTTTTCTCCTTTCTGAGGATGAATAGAAAGCATTTGGCCCATAAAGGAAGTAGTCCTCTTTCAAGAGAGTGACCCTGTAACCAAAATGTCTCCATTGTCTTCTATTTCCACTCCCAGTGGATCATCATGTCATTTCCTTAGTCATCCCTTAGCCTTTCTTATGTTTTCTCCTTTCTGAGGATGAGTAGAAAGCAGTTTGGCCCATAAAGGAAGTAGTCCTCTTTCAAGAGAGTGACCCTGTAACCAAAATGTCTCCATTGTCTTCTATTTCCACTCCCAGTGGATCATCATGTCATTTCCTTAGTCATCCCTTAGCCTTTCTTATGTTTTCTCCTTTCTGAGGATGAGTAGAAAGCAGTTTGACCCATAAAGGAAGTAGTCCTCTTTCAAGAGAGTGACCCTGTAACCAAAATGTCTCCATTGTCTTCTATTTCCACTCCCAGTGGATCATCATGTCATTTCCTTAGTCATCCCTTAGCCTTTCTTATGTTTTCTCCTTTCTGAGGATGAGTAGAAAGCAGTTTGGCCCAAAAAGGAAGTAGTCCTCTTTCAAGAGAGTGACCCTGTAACCAAAATGTCTCCATTGTCTTCTATTTCCACTCCCAGTGGATCATCATGTCATTTCCTTAGTCATCCCTTAGCCTTTCTTATGTTTTCTCCTTTCTGAGGATGAGTAGAAAGCAGTTTGGCCCATAAAGGAAGTAGTCCTCTTTCAAGAGAGTGACCCTGTAACCAAAATGTCTCCATTGTCTTCTATTTCCACTCCCAGTGGATCATCATGTCATTTCCTTAGTCATCCCTTAGCCTTTCTTATGTTTTCTCCTTTCTGAGGATGAGTAGAAAGCAGTTTGGCCCATAAAGGAAGTAGTCCTCTTTCAAGAGAGTGACCCTGTAACCAAAATGTCTCCATTGTCTTCTATTTCCACTCCCAGTGGATCATCATGTCATTTCCTTAGTCATCCCTTAGCCTTTCTTATGTTTTCTCCTTTCTGAGGATGAGTAGAAAGCAGTTTGGCCCATAAAGGAAGTAGTCCTCTTTCAAGAGAGTGACCCTGTAACCAAAATGTCTCCATTGTCTTCTATTTCCACTCCCAGTGGATCATCATGTCATTTCCTTAGTCATCCCTTAGCCTTTCTTATGTTTTCTCCTTTCTGAGGATGAGTAGAAAGCAGTTTGGCCCATAAAGGAAGTAGTCCTCTTTCAAGAGAGTGACCCTGTAACCAAAATGTCTCCATTGTCTTCTATTTCCACTCCCAGTGGATCATCATGTCATTTCCTTAGTCATCCCTTAGCCTTTCTTATGTTTTCTCCTTTCTGAGGATGAGTAGAAAGCAGTTTGGCCCAAAAAGGAAGTAGTCCTCTTTCAAGAGAGTGACCCTGTAACCAAAATGTCTCCATTGTCTTCTATTTCCACTCCCAGTGGATCATCATGTCATTTCCTTAGTCATCCCTTAGCCTTTCTTATGTTTTCTCCTTTCTGAGGATGAGTAGAAAGCAGTTTGGCCCATAAAGGAAGTAGTCCTCTTTCAAGAGAGTGACCCTGTAACCAAAATGTCTCCATTGTCTTCTATTTCCACTCCCAGTGGATCATCATGTCATTTCCTTAGTCATCCCTTAGCCTTTCTTATGTTTTCTCCTTTCTGAGGATGAGTAGAAAGCAGTTTGGCCCATAAAGGAAGTAGTCCTCTTTCAAGAGAGTGACCCTGTAACCAAAATGTCTCCATTGTCTTCTATTTCCACTCCCAGTGGATCATCATGTCATTTCCTTAGTCATCCCTTAGCCTTTCTTATGTTTTCTCCTTTCTGAGGATGAGTAGAAAGCAGTTTGGCCCATAAAGGAAGTAGTCCACTTTCAAGAGAGTGACCCTGTAACCAAAATGTCTCCATTGTCTTCTATTTCCACTCCCAGTGGATCATCATGTCATTTCCTTAGTCATCCCTTAGCCTTTCTTATGTTTTCTCCTTTCTGAGGATGAGTAGAAAGCAGTTTGGCCCATAAAGGAAGTAGTCCTCTTTCAAGAGAGTGACCCTGTAACCAAAATGTCTCCATTGTCTTCTATTTCCACTCCCAGTGGATCATCATGTCATTTCCTTAGTCATCCCTTAGCCTTTCTTATGTTTTCTCCTTTCTGAGGATGAGTAGAAAGCAGTTTGGCCCATAAAGGAAGTAGTCCTCTTTCAAGAGAGTGACCCTGTAACCAAAATGTCTCCATTGTCTTCTATTTCCACTCCCAGTGGATCATCATGTCATTTCCTTAGTCATCCCTTAGCCTTTCTTATGTTTTCTCCTTTCTGAGGATGAGTAGAAAGCAGTTTGGCCCATAAAGGAAGTAGTCCTCTTTCAAGAGAGTGACCCTGTAACCAAAATGTCTCCATTGTCTTCTATTTCCACTCCCAGTAGATCATCATGTTATTTCCTTAGTCATCCCTTAGCCTTTCTTATGTTTTCTCCTTTCTGAGGATGAATAGAAAGCATTTGGCCCATAAAGGAAGTAGTCCTACTACAGGAGAGTGACCCTGCATCCAAATTGTCTCCATTGTCTTCTATTTCCACTCCCAGTAGATCATCATGTCATTTCCTTAGTCTTTCCTAATTCCATCAAACCTTCCTATTGCCTCCTTCTTTAATCGGACAGTTAGACAACTCTTTGACCCTAATAGGGAGTGGATCTATTCAATTAGGAAAGCCATCTTTCAACCACAATTCCTCCATTGTCTCCTATTTCTTTTCCCAATGGATTATCATGTCTTTTCCTTAGTCTTCCCTTACTCTATCTACCTTTCTTCATGCTTCCTCCTTTCAGAAGAAGGGTAGTCACCTGTGTGTCCCTAAGTAGTAGATCTACTTCAGGACATCGATCCTACCTCCAAAATGTCTTTATTTTGCCCATCTCCCACTGCCAGTAGATCGTTATGTCCTTTCCTACGTCTTCTCTATTTCCGTAAGTCTTATATCCGTCCTTAACCTTCTTCCTATAAAACAGAATTCACGTCTTTATTTCCCCGACAGTGAGTAGGTCTACTGTAGGTAACCGAAAGTCCTCTACCCAATAATCTAATCAACCAAAACCCTTTTATACTTACACCTATAAAACCATTCAATACAGCTTGTGGTCATGATTAATTGATAATTAGAAATTTATGAACGGTTTAGTCGCTAAAACTACTGCCTTACGGAATTTAATTAAAAGCTTTGTAATGTGAGACTTACTTATTAATGTTAGACATGTTGTCACTGGTTAATCTGTCCCAGATTACACTGTCAATCTACGCACTGATAGGCTGGCTTGGTTATTGATTACACCGGATTACATCTTGTGACAAACTGTTGTAATTAGCACGTATACACACTTAGTCTATCTAGTTGCCTAGACTACACCTGTCTAACATGACGTATCTGTGTCTGATCAGGGTGTCTCAGTGAATATTTTTGTATTATTATTATAAATTATAACTCGTTTGTCATAACACAATTATCATTATTATTTTGCTAGTAATACTCATTTTACTTTTCTGATTAAAATTCATAAATTCTTGCCCCAACTGATCGATTTCGCAACGTACACTGGATCGAACAGTTCATCATCAGAATTGCGAGCGGTTGGACGTCTGTAAAGATATGCATTGTTAGAAGACATTGTTACATTTCGTTTGTGGTTTGAATGTTATTGCTGAATGGTTCTGTGTAATATGCACCATAGTTAGTGTGTTGTGCTTTAGTGGATAGGATGGTGTGGCCGATAAAATACGTAGCGATAGTAATATTTTTAAAAAAAGGAAGCAAAATGAGTGTTTTTGTAAAATAATAAAACACCAGCATTGGTTTTTGGGTTGGGTTTTGTAATAAAAACCAGCATCGATCTTAGCTATGAAACAGGTTTACAGGAAAGGTTCTACATGAATTGGGTTTACAAGAAAGGTTCTACAGAAATAGTGTTTAAAGGAAAGGTTCTACAGGAATTGTGTTTACAGGAAAGGTTCTACAGTAACCGGATTTACAGGAAAGGTTCTACAGGAAACTAGTTTACAGGACAGGTTTTACAGGAATTGGGTTTATAGGAAAGATTCTACAGGAACTGGGTTTACAAGAAAGGTTCTACAGGAACCGGGTTACAGGAAAGGTTCTACAGGAACTGGTTTTATAGGAAAGGTTCTACAGTAACCGGGTTTATAGGAAAGGTTCTACAAGAAAGGTTTTACAGTAACCGGAATAAAAGGAAAGGATCTACAGGAACCGGGTTTACAGAACAGTTTCTACAGGAATTGGGTTTATAGGAAAGATTCTACAGGAACTGGGTTTACAAGAAAGGTTCTACAGGAACCGGGTTTATAGGAAAGGTTCTACAAGAAAGGTTTTACAGTAACCGGAATAACAGGAAAGGATCTACAGGAACTGGGTTTACAGGAAAGATTCTACAAGAACTGGGTTTATACAAAAGCTTCTACAGGAATCGGGTTAACAAAAAAGGTTCTACAGTAACAGGTTTACAAAAAAAATTGTACAGTTAAAGGGTTTACAGGAAAGATCCTACAGGAACTGGACTTACAAAAAAGGTTCTACAGTTACCGGACCTACAGGAAATTTTCTACTGGAACTTGGTTTGTAGGAAAGACCCTACAAGAAATGTGCTCCAGATGAAAGACATATTAGAGATTGACATTTTAAGAAAATGGCTGCCTGAGTTGAATATATATATATAGGTATATATATATATATATATATATATATATATATATATATATATATATATATATATATATATATATATGTATATATATATATATATTAATACTATACACCCATGAATAATATAGGAGTAATATTTTTGGGAGGGAAAATTAGAACGGATTTTAGTCGGCCTAGGGTTGAGGTAAATATAGTAAACTCCCGATTATCCGTGGAATAGGGTGGCCCGGCAACGCCGGATAACGAATTCCCCGGATAATCCGCTATGAACAAAGAATACGCAAAACGATCGATAATCGATTATTATGCCATAAGTTTACACAAATAATAATCCTGGTTAATGCAACTCACAAATAATCTTCAGAGGACAAAATAAATATAGAAAATAATTTAAAATGTCGATGTATTTAACGGATTATAACATGTACATTTATATATCTAACTATTTACAATACGTACATAAGTATATGTCAAAAGTAAGTATGTATGTACATGTGTAATTTCCTTTACACATAATACTTTCACTTTTTAACAAAAAATCTGTCACTTTCGTCTGTTTTTTTGTGAGCATTGATTTAGCTTTAATGTGCGATCTACGTTTCTGGAGAACCATTTTGTCGCACAGTGTCTACTTGTGTCACAAAACCATAAAGATTATGCATATGTCACGTCCTAGACTATTTATAGCCGAGATTAGCTGACATTTGTTTACAATCTTATGATACACATTAGGTTTTTGGACGTCCAAGTATTTTGTCTTACATTTCTATTCCCCGCATCTTAACTTCTATTAAGCCTTATATGTATTTACGTCGTAATTCACCGTTTGGAAATTTAAACACATGAATCTGATTGGAATAAAAATTGGATATTTGTAAAACAATGGCAGACCCCGGATAATCCGCAAACCGGTTAATCCGCCCACGGATAATCGGGAGTTTACTGTATAATAAACGAAAGTCGTACAAAACAAATATAATAATTGCAATAATAATAAAAGTAAGACAGTAATTTATAGTTTGCTATGACTACAGAAGGCGAAACAACGGTCTACGTGATTTACAAAATAAGTTGAGCTTATGGTCCAGTAATTTGTCCGATAATGTAAAATGAAATATTTTAACCTATATGTCTTGCACGGATATAAGTTAAATTAAATCCTACAACAATACTGCGACTGAATGGTTTCGATTGTACTAAGTAATCATCATTTGTGTCGAAGTTGGCCATCAGGAAAACTACGTCAAGCCGAGGGGCGCCCGGTTTCAAGGCAACCTTTCAATAGTGTAGCGTGTGTGATTTGTTGGTTTTGTGCGTTTTTATTTTATGTTCTAGTGTTTGTAAATTCAATATATCTGTACATGTTGAGAAAATAAGCTATTTTGTCGACGCGGAGAATATCTAGGCAGCAATTGTGGTTTGTGCAACTGTGGCCTGTTTCTATTACAGTATGTACTTAGCAAGAGACGAGCTCCTATCTTTTTTAACCGATTGTTTTTATGTTCTTTGTTACTGCTGGTTTTTATTGTTATTGCTTTGTCTTGTTTTTTTAAAGCGGCGGCCGGTTTTCCCAATGTAGAATTTATCACAGCCCGTTCGGTTTGTATATCCATGTGCTTTTCTTTCATGTTTTTATGTTTGTTTAATGTTAATTTGCACCATGTTTTTGGCCTTCTTGAGCTATACTATTTGAGATTCAATTTATATATGTATGATGAATTCATTGTTTTTCTGTTATATTGTTTTCGTTTGTATTTGTATTTTGTGTCTAATGTTACTGTAGTTTGTACAGTATCACTTTTGTCAGTTATTTCATTTTGTTTAATTAGTTGTTAGAGTATTTTTTAGACACTAAATGTCTAGAAAAATTAAAACCACTATGTCTTAGAAGTGTTTTGAAAATTTATTTTAATATAAGAACTGTGCAAGTCATTAGAGTAAAAAGCTTCATTTGAATAAATTTTATTAAAGCTCACAGAGTTTCATTTACCAGTATTGAAAGAGTTTTACCAATTATTGACTGTCTTTGTTAAAGTAACACTCTCAAACCGATGACAGAACCAGTTATTTTTTTGTTGGGTTATAAAACGAGATACATTGCAATAACGTGAGAGAATCAAATCCAACGGGCTTTAGATTTCATCCCTATTTCTAAAGACAATGTTTAAATCTTTGTACTGAGAAGGGTGTATATGTTTACACAGATGTTTTGATGGTTGCCTTGATCGAAGGAGATGGTTTAAACGTCACCAAATAACAAAGAAGAGTCATTGTTTCCCAACCCGTGGTCCATGAGAGAATCTTCGCGACTCGGGAGAGACAGGTGACTACTTATAAGAAGTAAATATTAATGAATATTTTTTCGTGATTAAATCAAAATTACAATTCTCTTTGAACAAGAATAATTACATATATTCGTTCTGATGAATATTGGACATTTATTTAATTATCTTCAACAAAATTCAAAGAATATCAGATATTTATTGAGTTATCTTCAACATAATTCAATGAATATCGGATATTTATTGTGTTATCTTCAACATAATTCAAAGAATATCAGATATTTATTAAATTATTTTCAACATAATTCAAAAAATATCAGATATTTATTGAGTTATCTTCAACAAAATTCAAAGAATATCGGATATTTATTGTCTTATCTTCAACAAAATTCAAAGAATTTCAGATATTTATTGAATTATCATCAACATAATTCAAAGAATATCAGATATTTATTAAATTACCGTCAACATAATAGGTATTATATTATATCATAACACAATTATAATAATTTTGACATGAAACATTTTAAATAACATTATAACATGTCAACAATCCCTAAGAAGCCCTAATATATATATATATATATATATATATATATATATATATATATATATATATAATAAAGTCAATTCCTACTTTGGACAGCAAAGAAAAATTTGTTTTAATTACTTTTTATTAAATAATACAATTAAACCACTACTACTACTACTACTGTAGACAATTCAAATTTTCATTCTTTAATAAAATACCTTTCATCCATCCACTCCAGTCCAAATACATTTTTTTAGACTTAATCTAGATCAAGTTTAAACAAGTCTTTAAGCAAGCGTACTTGGTGTTGATACAGTTTTCCCAAATACAAATTCATTTGTTTTTTAATTTAAAAAGATTGATGCGTCCAAGTTGGATTCGAACTCTATGACTACATATTTTAAAACCAGCAGTTGAGTGCGGGGTTTCAAAAATGTAGTCATACAGTACTTAAAGACCTCAACATTTTTAAATTCAATTAACGAATTAATATTTGAAAAAATCAGTGTATTAACATTAACTGTCATCCACTACAAGTTTAAAAACAAATGATTTGAACTTGATTCGATGAATAAAAAGTATTTTCCTACCGATTGAAAAATTAAAAGCAATATATATATATATATATATATATATATATATGTATAAGGAGTGTGTGAACGTTTAGTAGGAATTGAAAAAATAAGGTAACTTTGCACTGTTATTTTCGTTTAAGTAAGCGTTAATATTGTATTCTGATTTCAATTAAGAGAATTCAAGGTTAAAATGTTAACTAACTTTTATAATGTACACTTTCAATTAATATTTGAAAAAAAACTGCATCAACATTACGTGTCATCCACTACAAGTTTAAAAAAAACCTATTTTAACTAATTACGATGAATAAAAAGTTTTTTAACGATTGAAAATTTAAAAACAATATATACTGTATATATATTAAGAGAGTGTGATCTTTTAGTAGGAATGAACAAAATAAGGTAAATTTGCACTTTTATTTTATTTTAAGTAGGTTAAGCCTTAATTTTGTATTCTGATTTCGTTAAACAGAATCCACGGTTAGAGTATTTGATACTTTTTATATAGTAGGCCTAACAAAATTTCTAAATTATTAATAATATTTTGTTTTTGAAAAGTGTATTTATTTAATTAGTTGAATTAGTTAATTAGTTAAATTAGTTGGAACGAAGATACTTATGTTTATATAGGTAATAGGAGGTTCATTATATATTCCAAAGCTAAGTAGTCCTAAATATATCTTCGAATGAGGAATCACAGTTTTAACCTATGCAGACATCCACCTTACGTTTTTATACATGTATTCATTACAAACATAAAAGTATTCTTTAAAAAATGACTAATTCTTAGTGAACTGAAGGCCGTTCATTTCGTTGTTGATTTTCATTAGTACGAGCCGTAAAGCTTCGGCAAAGGAAGATTACAAATTGCCCCCCCCCGCCACACTCTAGTGTAGCCCAACAAATGTTGCCCATTTACTTCAGTTTACTGTGAAAGCTTACGGGAGAATAATGGAGCGAGTTTTCTTTCTTTAATTGTGCTACATTCGTTTCCGACGCGTCCGGTAAGCAAGCTTTGCAATCTCGTTTGCATTCATTGTGATTTTACAAAGCGCCTCAGTGTAAATTGAGATTACTTGCTTCCGAGAAACAAAATATTTATTACCCTAAAATTTAGGACATTTCTTATTTTCTTATAAATATGTTAAAATCTTGAGTGAACTTTTATTAGAGAAAACTGCATAGAGCGCAAGAAAAATGTTAAAATTTTCTTGTACAGTTTATTAGACTCCAGAAAATATAAAATTCCTTTTCGAAAGTAACTAACAGAAGAGATTTAAACATTTTTTAAAATAGGATAATGTTTTTAAAGCAAATAATTTATTAAGATATTTTGAAATATGTTTAAAATATCCCTATAGAATACTTCAGAAAATTAATTTATTTATTTTGGAGAGGTGGTTTTACTTTTTACTATGGAAAATAATTTATAAATTTCAAAAAAGAATTTTTCACCTTATGAAAAATTATTTACAACTCTCCAAAAAAAAATTCAAATTTTTTTTGCTGCGACTAAGACTAGTTTTAACTAGCAGCTTGGTTTCCTAGGGCGGTTGTAGTGTCAAACTTGCTCCAGTGAACGACACCTGTTAGATAGTCTGGTACTGCTGATGGTGTGCAGTTAATGTTCCTTTGGAGCCAGTTCCTAAGGCTTAATGCGCTTACGTCTGCGCACTGACACCCTGTGAGCTGTAGGTTTCTTCTGTTGCTGGAACCGCTCCAAGTGACTCACCACTGCAGCAGCTACCTCCTCTTCCTTGCTCTTCATCCTGAGCTATCTATGTATGGCAGAGTTCCGGATTTACCACGAAGCCCTCACTGTGGCTCTCAACACTTTATTTTGGAAGCGCTCGATAACTTGCAGATTGCTGCCCTCGGTGCATCCCCAGAGTGGCAACCCTTATGTATGTATGGGATCAAGCACTTACTTGTACACTACTAATTTGTTGTAGGGGCTTAACTCAGAATACCGACCTATGAGACTCGCTAGTCTTCTGTACTGGATTCATCTCGTGTTTCCTTCACATGGGATATCCAGCTCAGTTTAACGTCCAACGTTAGACCTAGGTATTTCACCACTTTGCTATCAGGGACGAGTTTTACATTTATTATGTGATCAGTTCTGTTCTCTGCTTTATTGGTAAATACAACACGAGCTGACTTGTTTTCATTAAGCTTTATGTACCACTGTCTGGTCCAGTTACTGACGCTGTCCAGGATAGCCCTGCTGCGTCTGCAACATTTTGTGCTACGTAGAAGTTAGCGATGTCGTCTGCAAAGGCCGTCATAATGGCGCTTCCGTTTACCTGCTCTTGTATACAGAAGGCACAGTACTGGGTCAAGGACACTATGTATGGAAAATAATTCATAAGTCTCCATAGAGGTAGTTTTATGTGCTTAGCTTGTCAGTTTGCTATAGGCGTGCTGTAATAAATACACAAACCCTCTAAATCTATAACTTACAAAATAATGTAGGAACAAACAAGTTTCTGGAACAATTTTGCACCATCAGAGACTAATTTAAGAAAATGTAACGAAAAACTATAGTTAGAATATATTACTCACTGATGATTACAATATAGTTGCCAAACATGTTTCATGCGAATAAAGAATTTATTCTGTGGCTTATATTGTAAATATAACGATATATTTATTTGTAGTATTCTGTGGAGAAATTTTTATTTTTATATGTACAATAATTTATTAACCACAAATTCATCACATGTCTCAATGCTTGAAAAGTAATTTAAACATTTACTAGAGAAAAATTCCTATTTTTATTTGTATATGGTAAATAATTTATTAAGAACTATATCCCCAGATTTCTCACTGCTTGAAAAGTAATTTAAACATTTACGAAAGGAAAATTCCGATTTTTATATGAAATATGTTTCTTTAAAATTCTCCATTTGGATTTCTTATATCAATTTGGTAATAAACTAAAGCTATCTACTGAGATTTCTATTTATTTATTGAGAAAATTTAAATAACTTCTAGTTGAAAATGGATTTCTAAGTTTAATATTAAAGGGTAGACTCTTTTACTTTTTATAAAAGATAAATTTTCAACTTACAGATTGAGGGATTTCTAATTTTCCAGTACAAACTATACCTCCCATATCGGGAGCTCATTTATTTTTATAAACAGAAAAATTCCAAAACTTGTATATCTGTTATTTTGCTATTAAACAATATTTGTTAAAGACGTTGAGTGTTTTACATTAGGTAAAAATAACATTTACCTGGATTTCAACTTGTGAACTGTACTGCTACATAAACAAATAATCAAGCAGAATCAGGATATATTCTGCGGAGAAAGAGGAGGGATATTGGGGAGAACGGAACACGACGCCACAAAAAAGACTTCAAAAGCCTGAAATAAATTAATTTTCGGAAACACTGAAAAAATATTTTGCTTTTATTGATAACTTCCATTGACGTTGCAGAAGTTTAATGACGTAATCGCCTCTTTCCTTTCCAAGGCTAGTTGTATCTTTAGTTAAACGTCTTCAAAAATTCTTTTAAAAAATTTATAAACCTATATTTAAAATTTCTACTTAGGGGCAACAGTATAAGGCTATTGTAGTCTGGTGAATTCTAGGAGAGCACAGGGTAGAAGCAATGCAAGAGCGATGAGGGACATGCGCCTGGGGTTTTGGGAGAGGGCAATGCCCTAGTGTAATAAAGAAATACAACGGCTACTAGGTTGGGGGGGGGATACACAGACCTGATGGGTTGGAAGAGAGAGACAACGTCTGATGGACTTGTAGAGGGATACACTCCAAGTAAGACTTATAGGGGACAAATGTCTATAGTGGAGAGAATTCGGCAAACGGTATAGAAGAGTAATATTGTAATTGCCTAGTAGTATTGGACAGAGATTCACGCCTAGTAGTTTGGAGAAAGAGAACAGGCCTGATGGGATGCAAGAGGGACACACGACTAGTAACTTGGGGAGAGAGACACAAGTTTCATAGGATGGAGGCAAAATAATGACTAATGGACTTGAGGAGGGACACACACAAAGTGGGATGGAGGAGGTACAAACGCCTAAGGATTCGAGGGAGTGACATAGGCAGAGGAGATATAGAGAAGGGATACATGCTTAGTAATATGGGGGAGATACTCCCGGTCAGTTGTTTTGGGAAGGAGCACAGGCCGGATGGGGTGCAAGAGGGACACACGACTAGTCACTTGAGGAGAGAGATACAAGTTTCATAGGATGGAGGCAAAATAATGACTAATGGACTTGAGGAGGGACACACACAAAGTGGGATGGAGGAGGTACAAACGCCTAAGGGTTCGAGGGAGTGACATAGGCAGAGGAGATATAGAGAAGGGATACATGCTTAGTAATATGGGGGAGATACTCCCGGTCAGTTGTTTTGGGAAGGAGCACAGGCCGGATGGGGTGCAAGAGGGACACACGACTAGTCACTTGAGGAGAGAGATACAAGTTTCATAGGATGGAGGCAAAATAATGACTAATGGACTTGAGGAGGGACACACACAAAGTGGGATGGAGGAGGTACAAACGCCTAAGGGTTCGAGGGAGTGACATAGGCAGAGGAGATATAGGGAAGGGATACATGCTTAGTAATATGGGGGAGATACTCCCGGTCAGTTGTTTTGGGAAGGAGCACAGGCCGGATGGGGTGCAAGAGGGACACACGACTAGTCACTTGAGGAGAGAGATACAAATTTGATAAGATGAAGGAAAAATAATGACTAATGGGCTTGAGGAGGGACATAAACAAAGTGGAATGGAGGAGGTACAAATGCCTAATGGTTCGAGGGAGAGACATAAGCAGATGGGATATAAAGAAGGGATACACGTCTAGTAATATGGGAGAGAGACTTCCGCCCAGTTGATTTGAAGAAGGAGCACAGGCCTGATGAGATCCAAGAAGGACACACGATTAGTAAATTGGAGGGAGAGACACAAGTTTGATAGGATTGAGGAAAAATAATAACTAATGGGCTTGAGGACTGGCAAACACAAAGTGGGATAGAGGAGGAACAAATTCCTAATGGTTGGAGGGAGAGACATCGGCAGATGGGATAAAGGAGGGATACGCCTAGTAATATGGGAGAGAGACTCACGGCTGGTGGTTTCTGGAAAGGGAACAGGGCTTTTGGAATTCTCTTCTTTCTCAATCTTTCTGGCATCTAAATGAGCCTCATCCAATATGGAAAGCTATCAAACGTTTAGTCATCATTAGTCCTTTTAATAGTTTGTTTCATAAAGCTGTTGTAGCTGATGGCATCACTTCCTGTAGCTTGAGTTTTATTAGGGTTAACTTCAAACCAACGTGGCTTATTCAGCATACAGCTGCCTGGGCGGAATATGTTCTCGTATCTTTGCCGAACGATGGTTCGTGTGTCCTTTCCACTGATTCAACATCCTCGCCTCTCGTTGTGACTGCAAACGTCTTCAATGTTTCCTGGACATCTTTGACTACATGGTGAGTTACATTTTAATGTTGAACTTTGTCTTGGTTTTGCGTGACAATATGGAATGAGCTGAATAATTTACAGTTACTCTAAGAACTTCGAAATTCCCATTGACCTTCTCACACGTCCACCATGGTTAACAATGTTTCCTGGACATCTTTGACTACATGGTGAGTTACATTTTAATGTTGAACTTTGTCTTGGTTTTGCGTGACAATATGGAATGAGCTGAATAATTTACAGTTACTCTAAGAACTTCGAAATTCCCATTGACTTTCTCACACGTCCACCATGGTTAACAATGTTTCCTCGACATCTTTGACTACATGGTGAGTTACATTTTAATGTTGAACTTTGTCTTGGTTTTGCGTGACCAATATGGAATGAGCTGAATAATTTACAGATACTCTAAGAACTTCGAAATTCCCATTGACTTTCTCACACGTCCACCATGGTTAACAATGTTTCCTGGACATCTTTGACTACATGGTGAGTTACATTTTAATGTTGAACCTTGTCTTGGTTTTGCGTGACAATATGGAATGAGCTGAATAATTTACAGTTACTCCAAGAATTTCGAAATTCCCATTGACTTTCTCACACGTCCACCATGGTTAACAATGTTTCCTGGACATCTTTGACTACATGGTGAGTTACATTTTAATGTTGAACCTTGTCTTGGTTTTGCGTGACAATATGGAATGAGCTGAATAATTTACAGTTACTCCAAGAACTTCAAAATTCCCATTGACTTTCTCACACGTCCACCATGGTTAACAATGTTTTCTCGGCACACACAAGTTGGAACCGACCCACTAAGCCTTGATAAATGGAAGGCGGGGAGTTGTGCGCAGAAGGATGCGCAAGAACTACATGCCCCGTTTCCAGTGCCTCCTGTATCTATCAAAGTTTCACAAGAATGTTTCTAAACCGGCCTTTAATCAGGTTATCATCCAACTCATGCCATGACGCATGCTAGCAACTACCGCAAGCGTGTTTACCTTAAAGTAAAGAGCCTATATAAACTTGTTACAACTTGCAAGTTGAATCTTCAACAACTTTTCTAGAGTTTGAGTAAAAAGTTTTCTTTATAGAAACGTGGAACTTCCCTTATGGAATGTAATTAGAAGAATTTACCTGTATAATTTCGTTCTGTAAGGAAAGTTGCAAGTTGGAGGTGTAAGTAGTACATAATCAATGAGCAAAAGATATGGACATTTCTTTGACAAGGATATGTGACAAAGGGACTACCAGTGACATATTGTTCGTTTGTACAAAAATTTCTATTTTCAGAAATTTGTAATTTTTCCCATATTGACATTTTAAGACCTTTTTGTATTTTTTTCTCAATGAATGCTTTTTACTGTTTTGCATGTATGATTATTTTGTATGGCATGTGTGGCTATCTTCGAGTTTTAAATGTTTGGGTTATTGTATGCATTAAGGCATTCTTTATATCTGTTATTTAATTTATTTTTCATGTGGACTATTTATAATTTATTACAATCAGGACATTCAATTTTAAAATTCTGTTACCAAAGTGTATGAAAAATGTTTTATAGGTTTATTTTAATGAATTTCCTATAATATTTTTATTATATTGTATTTTTATATGTTAAATCAATATTGTTGTTTTGTGAATTTTTGTTTGTTCCTTTTATTACAATGAAAATATTGGAAAGAACCCCAATACCACAAAAACAACAAAAAATAACAAATAAAACAAGTTACTTAAGATTAAACCCTTCTGGGTGCTATATTTGACCTATTTTTTAAAAAACTTTTATACATTGATTTTTTCATTGTGTCAATTATTTCTTACTATTTCGTATAATATTAGTTTTGTCTCATTTTATTTGTAAGTGGGATTTTATGCATTTCTTATAAAACTGAGTTTTAAGAGGCTATTTTATGATGGCGTGGATAATTAGAATGGTTTGGTATTGTGTGAATGTTTCGTGTAGCTTTATATAAAACGACCATAGAATGATAATTATATTTCTTGTTAATTGTTGGTCTAGGGAAACGGACAGTCTGCCAGCGGCTATTTATGACCCATGTCCAGAAGCAGGGGTCGGACAATATGCCAGCCGCAGGCACATTGTGGGGGTTACAGTGGATGTGGGGGAGGGAGTTACGAGAGAAAAAGCTCTGACTCGTATAAACTTCGCACAAGTTTGGTTGTAAACGACCCATGACTAAACCATTCTTAAAATACTATTGTCTTACATGACCGGATGAAGTGCCTGATGTAACGCTAATAGCTTACATTATTTTAGTCACCTCATTTGTTATTTGTTACTTTTACAATTTTAAATACTTTAGTTTATACTACTTTGCTTTTCTTTACATACAAATTAGTTAAAACTAATACACGTTTAATTAAATGGAATACTAGTAAAGCTTAATTTAGCCATGAACGTAAATAACACTACAAACAACCAGTCCATATACTTAAAATGATCACCTCAATGTGAAACCTTGTGCAAATATATATATATATATATATATATATATATATATATATATATATATATATATATATATATATATATATATATATCTTTTTCATAGAGCCTCCTAAGAACCTTTTTAAAAGTAAATACTTTGTGTGCCAGATGTTAAAATAGTAAAGTCATGTGTTAATTTGTGTAAATAAGCTGTAAGTTTTTGTTCGTGTTGTTTGGTGTAATGTGTTTACATCTAATATTTCACAGTTTACTTTACATTATTTTCATTTCTTGAGGGTTTACCATAGGCAATGGCAACGGGTTAGGTTATTCCGTCTCTTTATCTTACTTCCCCTTTTTCAGAGAGTGAGGAAGAGAAAGAGGGCTGACTGGCAGTAAGTCCTAAAATGGATTAACTACCTGGCTACCCTCGTCAAACCAAAGGGGGGGTGGCTGGCAGACTGTCCTACACCCGTTGGTCTATGCTGTTAGGTTTATATCTTCCTCTATGGTAAATTTTATGTAACTCTTGAAAGTTGACTCGTAAATATACCAAATACTATTCTTATTTAGGTACATTAAAGTGTAAAAGATAAGTGATTACAAGAATACAGTGTTGTTATAGTCTTGTATGATAAATGCATAATAAATAGTCTTAAATAAATATGCACTATTATTAAATCAATTTTACTTAAATATAAGTTAATGTCATATCCTTGCGTTAAATTCATTACAGTTACTGATTGCTTCTCAACTATGTAATAACTAGGAGATTTTAATGAAACAAACGTCGCACTTCATACAAAGCCACAAGTAAGAGAACATAATCGAAATAGGCCCATTTGAAGTTTCTTTCTCCCCTCGACGACGAGAATATGTTAAAAGCTCCCTCTAATGAGTAGTAATTTCTTACCCGAGTTTTTAACGATCTGAATATGGCGGTAAATTACCGGCAAACAAAAGGTTTCGTACGCCGTCGACTTGGAAAAGAATTTCCATCCGCTAAACTGGCAAAGTGCCAGGATCTGATTAATTCAGTTCGTCACCAAAGCTCCGTTGTTCAGCCCCAGGACGGAGATGCGATCTTAGCAATAATAAAACGGAATTGCAAAGTATGTCAGATTTATGTTTTGAATTTGATGAGGCCAGTAATTCTCCCGCGGTTGTCCTGTTCAATGTCAAGTTCAATTTGTTGTAATTAGAGAAACAATATTTTTGAATAACAATTATAAAGTCTATTCCTACTTAGATCAACAAAGGTAAATTTTATTTTAGATACTAATTAATATACATAAAGTAACACAACCTATGCGTTAAAACAGCTGTTCTACTACATAACCTATAACATAAAATCAGCTGTTTTATGAAATCATACGTTATCACTTATTTCAAGCCAAATAATACGAAATAAATATAATGAACAGTTTTTTGAAAATGTTATCTTCAATATAAAACTAGAATTTAATTAAATTAATTAATTAATACTTGAAAAAACTCTATTAACATCAAGTGATATTCCATTCAAATTTAAAAAATGTATTTGAACTTGAGAGGATGAGTATAAATTATTTTATTAACGATTGAGAATTTGAATAAGATATGTAAAGGGAGAGAGTGAACTAATAGAAGGAATTGAAATAAAACATCCATTATCGGCTTCAAACGCCATCGATTCTGTAAAAAAAAACATTATGCCTTGTGTTATAGAAAGGCTTTGGGAACAAAAAATACGAACACTTGGTGTTGACGCCACAAACATTACAAATTTGAAAAAAAGTCAACGTAACTTTCAAATAAATTTGGCAAAATATAAAAATGATTACTGTGTTAGCCTACATTACAATATAGAAGAAGACGGAAAATACAAAGCAAAATGAGATGTAGATAACATAGAAGAAGTTTATGAACACGAAGCCAAAAAGACATAAAAAATAGAAAGTTAAAGACGAAGACGGATGGAAAGAAGATGAAGAAAACGCAGAGGAAAAAGCAAAAAAGAAACCAGAATAAAACGTACAAGGCCTATAGGTCAACAAAGACAAAGAAGAATAATGCAAAGGAAATCTAACTACATTTTCAGCATCAAGGATAAAATTTAAAAAAATGTTTAGATAAAAAATACGTTTTTAATTCCTCTTATTATTTCACACTTTTCTTATCTAAATCTTGTAAAAACTTTCAATTATTAATAAAATACTTTTTATTTACCTACTCAAGTTCAAATACATTTTTTAAACTTCTAGTGGATGACAATTGATGTTAATACATTTTTCTCAAACATTATCTCTTTAATTTAATTTAAAGAATTAATTTTAGTTTTATATGGAAGAAAACATTTCACAAACGGGACCAGGTATGCAATATAGTTACTTCGTTCCACTTGGCTTGAAATAAGTTATAAAATTATTTCATAAAACAGCTGATTTTATGTTATCGGTTATAGTTAGAACAGCTGTTTAACGCATAAATTACGTTACTTTATTTATATTATTGGTTATTATTTAATAAAAAGTAATTAAAGCAAAATTTTTCTTTGTTGACCTAAGTAGTAATAACCTTAATTTTTTTTTGTTTATATTACTTGTTTTTTATACAACGTATACAAACTAATTTAAACTATAAAATTTCTAAAACATAAAATAGTAACCCCAGTTGCAGCCAAGCGTTTTTAAACTTTATATTACGTAGAACTGACGCCGCTCTGCTCTAGATTTATCACTCATTAAACTTATAATGAGGTTTAAACTGATGAGGCACTGATGAAGACGATAGGTCTGGATAAGTGTTTTAGAAATTATATTTAATTAAAAGTTTTTACATAAAGCTTTCGCCGATCGTCAAAGCAACGAAATTCATGACTCTATTTATTACTGTATAAACTCTAACCACACCTCATTTACTTTGCCCATAATTTCCCAAAGGGATGGGAGGGGAGCGCAAAGGTACAAAAATGTTATTTTTTTATTCCAGGTGTCAGTAATTACATGCTTTGGGGTTAATTTAGCTTTGTAAAATTAATGTTATCATTGTGAACATTCCACCCCCTTTTGGTTTAACCCTCTCTTGGAAATAACTAATTTGTTAAAAAAATTACATCAACAAAATTTATAACATATTCATTTTGCACTAATTGAAATAGTGTCTATTATTTAAATTCATTGATGTAGAACTCAACAACATCTTGCAAAATTCGTTGAATGAAATAAAAATTTATTTCCTCTATGAAAGAATGAGCACTTGAAGGTTGTGTGTGCGGTCAAGCGCGTTTGTGTGTGTGTGTGTTTTACCATCATCAAATAATAGGTAGGGGAAAGATGTAGTAAACTAGAGGCGGAGTCAAAGCTGGCAGATGAGAGAGTCATATCAGTCTCGTGGGTTCCTTTCTACAGTAATTATCACAAACTAAGACGAATTTTAAAAATATGGAAACAAAATACAAATTAATGACTGTGTATGTAGACAGCTTTAACTTCCCTTACTATAGATTAAATTATTTTAATTAAATAAAATCATTTAACACAATCTCACAGAGTATATCTATACAGACCGTACTCATGTAGGCCTATAAGTTGATTCTTCCCAACAAGTATAGGCTGGGTTTTGTGTAATAAGACACAAGTATAGGCTTTAATAAATCGATTACACATTTTACTAGTAAATGTAACCATCTTCAAAACCTGAACTGTAGTTGCGGTTAGAGGCAATCAGATTGATTTACTATAAACTCAATATAATTTTGCTTAAATATTAATATTGTAAAATAAATATTCATGCGAACAGGAGAGGATGGTTTGAGACAGAGCTCATTACATGGGAAATACTTATTGTTTGGTATTTGTTCCGGGAAGGAGGTTGCTCTGGCTTAGACATCTGGAGGAAAATGCAACGCAGAGGAGCAGAAGGCATGAGGTGGGGTCTGCGTCCCTTACAGATGGATCTACTGTGTCGAGGTTAATCTATGCCTTGATCAGAGGCAACGATTACATATTGAGTTCCGTCGAGTATCGAACAAACAGTAGGAGCAGAGATGAAGTGCTACTTGGAGACGCACTGAAGGAGCTCAGAAGAAGAACCTCAGAATAATACACTACCAATACACCTCTGCAATAGAAAGAGAGAGACGTGGGCGGAAATAGTACTGAATGTATAGAAGTTTGGTTCACTGAAGGCTTAAGACTGGGATTCGTCCTTGTGCTGTTACCGTGGCTCGGGGGGGGGGGGGACTCGAGAGTTAGGTGGGACAAAGAGCTACTCTCCCTAAGTAGTATCCAACTCAGAACCATGACGGAAGTCAATCACTCACAACACAAGTTACGGCTTTCAGAGTGGTTTAACACCAGAGGATGTGAGGAAATGAGCAGGTGGCTACTTCGCCACTGTAGACAAGTGTAGGCCTATACGTATACACAAATCGAATAGAATGTAAGGATGGAAAAAGAGGACTAAGCTAAGTGCCCTATAAGGAATCCTAGAGTTCCTGTAAAAAAATAATAAATAAAGGCTTGCGCCGTACAGTGATAGGCTGTTTTCCAATTTATACAGTAGCGCTCTAACTTTTATAACAATTAAATAGCTGATTCATAAGTACGACAGAGATTTGACGTCATACCCGGTGCCCGGATTATACCACCCCTTATTAAAACAGACGCCAACCCACTTCAACCCGGATATAGGGCATCACTAATTGAAAAAAAGTCTTGGATTAAGTAACTCATGATTCTATTTTATGTTTTAGTAATGGGAAAGTTTCATATCCCTTTTTGTATTTTGTAAAAGTTTTGAAACGTAATACGTAGCAATAGTTAGAAATCTGTAGTATTATACGGAGGCCACTAATATAGAGGGATTTTTCTTACCAGGCTCAAAAAATGACTACATAAAACATGTCCTTAGGCCATATGCATACAATTTTCGTTTTTACACGAAAGGTTATTTTTTATCACAGTAAAGTTGGGTAGAAAAAATCCAGTTAGGAGTAATAAGTACTACTTCCGCGTATCAACGGCGCCGTACTACGTATACATATATTTAAATATAGGCCTACATATAAAGTCTCCAGTTAGGATAGATATGGTTGTAATTTTATAACATACTATATACCTATATTAAAATATACCTGTAAAGTGTCCAGCCAGGATAGATTTGGTTGTAATTTTATACAACGTTACCTAATTAGACAATTACTTCCGCGGAGTAATACCTTTTGCCAGGTGACGTCACTTGATCTCTACTCTAGCTTTACTTGTGTACATTTGTTTGGTTAAATGTATAAATTTAGAACTAAATCCATCCTGACTGGCTATCTCATAGGTATATTTCAATATAGGCATATAAAATTAACCTTCCGTGGCAATAACTAAAATAATAAATATAAATACAGCTTCAGGACATGTTTTTAATTCATTTTATACGCATTCCATTAAGGGTGGGTGGTGTGCATTTTTACCATGTTTAAATAACATATGTAAAATAGGGGCCTCCATTTAATATGTAAATAAGTACAGAATTTG
Organism: Prosapia bicincta; assembly: GCA_036971475.1. Classification (NCBI taxonomy): domain Eukaryota; kingdom Metazoa; phylum Arthropoda; class Insecta; order Hemiptera; family Cercopidae; genus Prosapia; species Prosapia bicincta. The sequence goes on along the minus strand of JBAIZL010000010.1, from coordinate 5,771,998 downwards.
TTTTATAGTTTATGGTTTGTATATTTTTCACCTATTTATTGTATTGTTTATGATATACTCCACTTCGTTAACGAAGGGTATGTTCTTGTATATTTAAATATGTTTTCCAGATATTTGTTTACACTGAAGTAACTTGAAATTTTATAGTAAATAACGTGTTTAATTTTGTCGTATGTTTCTCTTTAATTAACATGTCTTGTTTATCTATTATTGGCCCTTGGTAACAAAAGCATCACTAATCCAATAAATTCTGTTCAGTGTAAAACTTAAATTTAATAAGAATACAATTAACTTCAACTAACTTTTGTGAAACTTTGCTACATCTTCCTTTTCACTATAAAATTGTTCGGTAATTTTTATTGAAATTTAAAGCAGCCTTCTGGAGCACTTTAAAGTGACATTATGCTAAAAGTTAGGTAAGTTGTAAACGCTTTAAAATGTAAGTACAAAGTTTTAATGAGCCATGTTTAGGGGAGGTTACAGGAAAGTTAACAATGTTATGCAATCTAATTTCACCGACTGGAGTGTAATTTTATTTTTAATTGGAAAAGGTAACTTTTTTTTATTTTAGAATAAAACTTATTTATCAAACGGAAGAAATGTTGTGTATTCGGTGTATGTTATGTTTTTTTATTTAACGTTTAAAATCGTTCCGGCCCTCATGGTAACCAGCCTCTTGCGAGCCACCTCCGTCTGACATGAACATGCAATTAGTATCCCTAACGCAAGTGAGGAAATCCAATTACCAAACTGTTAAGCTCTTTCCATAGATAATTGAAGACATGCGGCATGAGGCGGTGTGTTGTGAAAAGTGAAGAAGAGTAAGAAAGATGGCGAAACAGAAGAATGTGGCAAGGTGTACCTGACTCCTGACTCAACCTCCTTGTATAAGTACACACAGATAGCTTCATATTGGAAATATCTCCAGTCTAGCGAAGTGATACCACTACTCCACTGCCGCCTAATTCAACTCGTGACTCCTGCTCGGTCGACTAGCGTCAACCCCGAGTTAGATACGATCCGTGGTACCAGTATGCAAGGGTCTGGACTGGTGACCGGCCCCTGGGAAGAGACGTACTTCAACCAGATACAGCGGTACGGCATGTTTCCAGGAAGGCGTGGTTTCCGTACCTCAATACCCCGTCTGATTGGTTCAGTTCAGGTGATGCAATCGGATATTTATCTCCTGCCGTGTGGCCTTATGTAAGGGCAAGACTCCCATACCTGGTCCTAGGTGGGCATAACCCAGCGGTTGATCGACGACAGTGAAAAGAAATAATACGTTAGGAGTTGCGTATACAACGGGATAAAAAAAAGCCTGGCAAAAACGCTGGCAGAAAAAAACCCAGAAGTTGGTACCCTGGGGTGAGCGTGCTCTTATACTAAGGGTTGGGAGGGAGGAGTACGTTAAAGATACTCTGTTACTAGAGTGTGAGTGGAGTTTCAGGCACTTCGTCGTTTTCTGGTTACTCGAAATTTTAATGGGCATGCAAAGTAAAATTATTGTTTCCCGTCCTCCATAATGTACTCCTGCGTCACCTGGAATAGCTCTGTGAAAGAGTTGCTTAATAATTATTACATATTACCCCCATAGGGGTGAATGACGAAGTTAGACAGGAAAAACAGCCGCCTGTCGTGTAACCGCTCGTCGTATTAACCAACGAGGAAACTAGCGTTGAAAGTGTATTTGTACTGAATTGTGACGAAAATCTGTTAGAAAAGTTTTGTAAATGTTACAAAAAGCAAGTGCCTAGACTTTAAAGTTCAGCTCAGTATGAAATTTTTTAAATTTATTACTTCTAACCCCCCCCCCCCCGTGCATTTTTTGTACTATTTTATAGAATACGTCATAACTATCCGTGAAAAATAAGAAATGTGTTTATAATTTAATAGGCCTACTCGTTTTACTTTGGATTCTAGCAATTCTTGAAATAAAAGAAAAACTAGAAGCATGGCTTGTATAGCGAGTGGCAAAATATTATCACATCCGCTGTTACATGGAAAAAAATCAAAAGCTGAACAGAAGCTGAAGATATTTTAGAATTTAAATATCATTGCAGCCGTAAGGCAGTCGCGAAAATTTCGAAAAAATGTTTTTGTAAATTAAAATAATCGAAAGCATGGTATTTCAATTTTGAATAGCCAAAAGCCTCTGCTAAATGTCACGAGCAGTCGGTCCTAATTATTCTTAGACCCCAAGTTTTTATGACCAGGTTCCGTTTCGAAAGATTTCTAACAGAAACGACATACATATGGGGAGGCGCTACATGAATGATTTTAAATTCTACCCATTAGACTATTAGTATTGTGAAAGGATATCAGGTAAACTAATATTGAATTTCCTAAGGGTAAAAGATGTACATTTTAAAATACAGACCTAACACTACTTACCATTTTCATTTATACCGGTAATTGTATGCAAGACGTCTAAGATGTTTAGTTCTGCACATAATATTTGCAAATAAATTATAAACAATAAAAATAGGCGTTAAAATGTGGACAAATCTAAATTTAACTACCTTAACATCGGGTTTATGGAACCTAAATGTTATCAATCCTAATCTAACACAAGTTAGATTAGGTTATGGGAAAGTTAAATTGTTAAATTCTTTTCAGCACACAGCTGTTATAAAAACAGCTAAAAAGTATCTGGTTACGATAGCTTAGGTTAGAAAAAAAGAAGTATTCTTGCGAGAATTAAGCTGTCACGGAATTGAAAGAGGGACCCGTCATGCTCAATGGAGACTCCTGGTCTCGAAAAAACTTTTGAGTAAGTGAAAAGAATCTAAGTGGAGCATAATTTGGACAAGCGTTATCGTTTCTTTATAAAACCGATTACCTATTTTGTGCCACATTAAATTTCCTACATAGCTATCTTAAATATAGCAACCAAGTATACCAGTAAGATAGAATGGGTTAGAAAATATAAGACTCCAGATATAAGCTATAGTCGACGCAAAAACTATGGACCCCTGAGTTTGAGGTTTAACTACAAGCGAACTATTCGTGCTAGATTAAAACTATTCCCACCATTAATTAGCCTGTTTGATTCTGCATTTATGTATATACCCAAAAATAGTTTAGCACGATGTTTGTTAAACTTAGCTTAAGATATAAAGAAAAAGTACGATTTTATCACTCTTTTTCACTGACGTTCAATTTTAAGACATATCTGCCTTAAAACCATTGGTCAAATCATTGTGAAATTTTTATATCATATTATATGACTCATTAATAACCTAAACATGGAGTTTGAAAGTTTTATCCCATTTATTAGGGAAGTTGCTGTAGATTTAGTACAGCAACTTTATCTCACGGCTCCTTTGTCCAATCGAACTGGTTTTTAGCTTGTTTTAAAGAATAAAATCTCAATCAGAATCAAACAGGCTAACTAATTATATATATATATATATATATATATATATATATATATATATATATATATATATATATATATAATTTTAAAACAACATAGGTTATTCAAATACAAGAATATTTATTAATTTATAATCAAAGTTTTTCTTAGTAAACAGTACCAACATCATCAGGGAAGAAAATTACAATAACGTAAGTTATAGGCCTAAAACATATGTTCTAGAACACATGTTTTAGGTCTATAGCTTACATTATTGTAATTTTCCTTCCTGATGATGTTGGTACTGTTTACCAACGAAAATTTTTAATATAAATTAATAAATATAGGCCTACTTGTATTTGAATAACCTATGTTGTTTTAAATTATTAAACAAGAAAACGTTATATACACGCAAGCACGCACGCACTCACGCACACACCCTCCAAATTTCATCACTTTCTGTTCAGTGGTTTAAGCGTCTGTAACATACATACACACACACATACATTCATACAAACAATAATATTTATAGATATAAATTCTTAATGAGACGTCTGCTTCCGTATAGTATTGCCTTTTTTCAGGTGTTGTCACTTGATCTCTATTCTTGCCTTACCGTGTACATTTGTTTAATTAAATATATAAAATTATAACCAAATCTATCCTGACTGGATACTTCGTAGGTATATTTCAATATAGGTATATAAATTTAATCTTCCGTGGCAATAATAAAAATAATAATTATTAATATACCTTCAGGACATGTTTTTTAATTCATTTTACAGGCATTCCATTGGGGTGGATAATCTGCATATTTACCTTTAAAAAAGAACTATATTAAACAATACAGTAGGCCTACATTTGTCACATTTTACATTTTATCTTCAAGTAGAGTTTTAATGTCTTGCTATGTATTATACTGTTATTTCTAAGTTAGTAAAATTGTGAAAATTTTTCAAACTATTTTATTTAAATTTCATTTGTTCATTTAGCTTAAACTATTACGGTTAGCCTATTTAGTTTAGTAATTTTGGCTTGTTAATGCACATCCAATACGATGGTAAACAATAAGTATGGATACAAAAATACTTCTGCAGAGAATACATAATGTCTTATTAAATTGAAAATATTATATTTCCGTTAAATGTAATAAGGTTAGGTTATTAAAAATGAATTAAGATAAATCAAACATAAAGAAAAGAAACCTAGCCTCTGCTAATAGTAGGCCTACTCGTTCTGTGATACATTTACGAAAAAAACATTTGTGTGGAATATAATTATTACAAACTTTGCTTACGAGGCAAAACAGAGGTTTCATACCCAATTAACAACCCCCTTTCCAACTTAGCTAATGAAATTTTAAATCAGACAAAACATTTAAATCGTAAAATTATCAACTACAGCTGTGAAACACAAATTAATAATACCGCGTTTATTCTTCAAGAATAGTAATTACTCTACATTGCTGTAAGAATGATACATTTGCAGAAAGTAGCCTAGGCTAGATAAGCCTAGGCTAGATATTTTATATAACCTACATGGTAGCTACAAAGTGTTATATAAATACATTGTTATTCATATATATTCATAAGAATACACCTAACTATTAGAACAAAACATATATAAAATGATAACAACGTTAAAGCTACTGTTATAAATATTGTCAACTTTATACTTATTAGGCCTATATTATCTAACTAACCTGCAAAACAACTGCAGCTACTTTTGTACAGATTCCGGTGAAGAAAAGTAGAAAATTCACTCACATAAATTAATCATTAACAATAAAACAAAAAAAACACAACACGGACACAACCATCGAATAAATATTATAATTTTCACGACACAAAAATAGAAATAAAAACGAACCGCTACAAACATCAACCAACAAGGTAATTCCATTAATGTACGCGCCTAAAGTGGTTACTTTTTCTACCGATAGATATCGCCAAACGCGTTGATGGCTTTAGTTCTTTGCTAGGCAAAATAAAGTGCAGCAAAAACATCTTAATATCCGGTGTGGACAATGAGTGGGGGAAGAAACATAATGGCTTCTTCCAACTTTGTGTCTCAGTATAGGCCACAGTGTTATATAAGAAATTTGTCTATATAATTCTTGACGCTTTGGACAGATTTATTGAAATACCTTTACTGATTGTATTTACACGAACTGTATTATACAGAAGTATATTATTAATATATTTTGTGATTTGTTTTTAAATATTAAAATTATTAACCGTGAATATTTAAATTAATTTTGGAACGCAAAACAGCTGATGTCCAAAATTATTTTAACGATATCAATAAAACAGTGTCACGGTTACCTTAAATTGACTGTGAAGAAATCGCCATGTTTTTTTACGTTTTGTTGTACAAATTTGTAATTAGGTATGTGTGCGGGAGTGTTTTTAATTATAATTTTAGTGTCAGTGCGTGCATTACTTATCGAAATTTACTTCTCCAGCTTCCTAATGGTGAGTTATATAGTTTTTAATTTGTTTAAAGTGTTATTTTGTTTAAAATGATAAGTTTTCTTTGTTTCTGGGTTGAACCAATATATTAGAATATGTTTTGTCAGTGGTTTACATAAAGCAATAGGTTTGATAAGCCATATATAATGAAATTAGTAAATTAAAATCAAAGCCTATGTGAAGTAGTGTTAAAGTCAATTACATTCACCGAGATTGTGAAGTATATTTAAACGCTTGCATCAAGGGCTTGTTTGTTCAAGCAGGCAATAAAGGTAACACCTTTTATTAGCACATAAATTGCTCGCGGCAAGCCCACACGTTGCGTTTGTGGCCAATAGAATTTATACCGTCATTGTTTATGTGGGAAATAACAAAAACATTGTCATTACATTTATTCCTAAACAAAAAATCGGTTTATTATTTTATTAATAGCTTTCTGCTGAAGGCCAAGCAGTTTATTCGAAATTAAACACAGTAAATAATTTCGTTATTATTTTTAACATGATTATTTAACAATATCATGCAAAACAAAAACTTTACAATAACGTTTAGAGCTAAACAATTTTCTATTTTAGCTTTATCTATTTTATATTTATTGAACACTTCATTTTTTCGTTCTTCTTTATCCAAAAGTTTTTACTGATTCGGGAGAGATTAAAAATAATTTTCATTCGTTTTTTATTTTTTTCAAAAATACATATATAACTGTAGTAAATAACAATAATAAATGATGGAAGCCAAAGTTAACTGTCGGTACTTTCTATATTGCAATAGTTTTTTTAAAAACAAAATATAATAACTTTTCCTTTATAATAATAATACTAAAATATTAGGCCCCTGAAATATCAATATAGCCTACCTTAAAATTTTGATTTGATTTATAATAAAACATAATAAAATATGTAAATAACATGGTCTCAGGTATTTATTGTTTTTCATTTCTTTAAAATGCCATTATACTTGGCGTTTCATTTACAAAAACAAAATTTTTATGTTTTTTCTTCAATGTTCATGCTTAAAACCCCCAAACTATTAATTGTTTTGTAGTTAGGTTATATTAATATGATTTTGTGTAGTATAATATTAATTAAATTTATTATTATTTATAACATTTTTATTTTATTGTTATTATGCACCTCGATATTAGCTTTTCACATTCTTTTAAATAAAAAGATTTTGTGGAGTGATAGTAATGAAACATCAGCTATTTCATATTCTGCTGTATATTCTAATACTTTCTGCCCAAAATTAACACATTTTTGTAAATTATATTTTATTCATTTCCTTTTAATAAAGTCTGTTTGTTAAATTTTATTTGAATGTTATTTTTCGAAAAAAAATTACAAAGCATTTTAGGTAATTACAATTTTAAGAGACCTGTGTAATTTTATGTTCGAATTCCTCACATTTATTTACAAATAAACTTTGAAATAAAGTATATACCAACACAATTAAGCTGATAAGAGAAACAAAAATGAAGAGTGTAATTTGTTTGTATGAGGAATAAATATTGTTCTTTCAAAATAATTTTAGTTTTAGTTTAGTGTGGTATTTAACAAGTTTTTAAATAAAAAGACAATTTGGAACAATTACGTACATAGAATTTAATTTGAGAGAGTGGAAAACTTACTGTTTTACTAAAAAGAAAAAAAGGTTTTCATTTCAATTTTGATTCTGTAGAAAACCGGGTAATATGAGAAACATCCATGTGTAAGTATAGTAGATAATAAGTAAAATTTATCAGATCTATGATTTTGATAAACAAAGTGATACAAACAATAAAAAATAATTACTTTTAATGAAATTACATTTGTTTTTTTTCCAAATAAAGAATAACAATTTCTGATTCGTAATAATATTACTACTAGAAATTCTGCCTTACGTATTATTGTACCTTATGATTTTGGTTTCATTTTTATTAGCACTTAATAAAATGTGCAAAAAAATATCCCCGATCCTCGTTCCAATATTCTCAATGATTTGGGCATGTTGCTGTTTTGAAGACCCAATTGCAGGCTGTTTTTGTTTAAGTAACGGTCATATGTGAATTTATACAACGCCTCTATAGTTTCGTTTCCTGTTATAGCTTGTCAGCTTCCACGTACAGCATAATCTCTCTCGTATAAACCTTCTATTATATCAGCTCCCCCATTAGAGGCCCAAGTCCTCCCATTGATCTCTTTCCTCCAATTGCGACTCATTTCTGTAATATTATTTTTTTACCTTTTCCAGAGAAGCGAATCTAACAATGTTCGTGATCTAGCTTCTCTCACTATTGCCTAGAATTTAGCAACTTTCCTCAGCTACAACTATAAGAAGGATGTCATTGCCATGGATACAGCTTTATGATTCTACACACGTGAGCCATGATGTGTCTTTAATACTGTATGAACAATAAAGCCTTAAGCCTACCAATAGACTTAATCATGTTTCAAGATCGAAACTCTGATGCGTAATAATCTGTCACTGTAACAGCATAGCCTTGTTCCATCGGTACTAATAAAACGGTTCAGTCCCGTCGCAGATTCAATTATGTTTGAACTGCGAAGGGCGCGTTCTGTAATTCCCTAATTCCTGTTTCGAGCAACAAACACAGGCGCTTTGAAGTTTTGAAACATTCAATAATCACAACACCGCCTCCACAATTGTCCCCTTTTGACTTCCAATGTGAAGGTAATCTCGTAGAATCGTGCTCAATCTATCGATCGAGTAAAATAAAGCGATACATTTTGGTGTAATCGTTCCGTCAAAATTAAATTGAAATACTTTTAGATATTTTAAAATTTTATTTTTTAAAACAAGATGTGAGTCAACGTAATTATAATACAAGTAACACACTCACAACAATTATATGTATTACATCAATCGCGTTTCTATTACGAAACTATCATCATCGGTGATTGGAATTATAATTTATAACTAATAAAATATAACAACAGAGAAAAGTTTTATTTTATTGGTTGGAAAGTTCAGATGATGAGAGCCACTTTATTTGGCTATTGAAACCTTTAAGTAAGAAAAGTTTTATTTTATTGGTTGGAAAGTTCAGATGATGAGAGCCACTCTATTTGGCTATTGAAACCTTTAAGTAAGAAAGTTTTATTTTATTGGTTGGAAAGTTCAGATGATGAGAGCCACTCTATTTGGCTATTGAAACCTTTAAGTAAGAAAAGTTTTATTTTATTGGTTGGAAAGTTCAGATGATGAGAGCCACTCTATTTGGCTATTGAAACCTTTAAATAAGAAAAGTTTTATTTTATTGGTTGGAAAGTTCAGATGATGAGAGCCACTCTATTTGGCTATCGAAACCTTTAAGTAAGAAAAGTTTTATTTTATTGGTGGGAAAGTTCAGATGATGAGAGCCACTCTATTTGGCTATTGAAACCTTTAAGTAAGAAAAGTTTTATTTTATTGGTGGGAAAGTTCAGATGATGAGAGCCACTCTATTTGGCTATTGAAACCTTTAAGTAAGAAAAGTTTTATTTTATTGGTGGGAAAGCTCAGATGATGAGAGCCACTCTATTTGGCTATTGAAACCTTTAAGTAAGAAAAGTTTTATTTAATTGGTGGGAAAGCTCAGATGATGAGAGCCACTCTATTTGGCTATTGAAACCTTTAAGTAAGAAAAGTTTTATTTAATTGGTGGGAAAGCTCAGATGATGAGAGCCACTCTATTTGGCATTGAAACATTTAAGTAAGAAAAGTTTTATTTTATTGGTGGGAAAGCTCAGATGATGAGAGCCACTCTATTTGGCATTGAAACCTTTAAGTAAGAAAAGTTTTATTTTATTGGTGGGAAAACTCAGATGATGAGAGCCACTCTATTTGGCTATCGAAACCTTTAAGTAAGAAAAGTTTTATTTTATTGGTGGGAAAGTTCAGATGATGAGAGCCACTCTATTTGGCTGTTGAAACCTTTAAGTAAGAAATATATTTATTGTGCGTGTTCAATTTATTCTAAAATATGTAATTTTACTTTTATAATTTATTGTAAAAAAGCACCCCATGCTCGTCAGACTAAGAATATCAGCAACTGAAAAACTCACCATCGTAGCTTTCATGTAAAACTTTTATTTAAACTGAGATTTCCAGTAATGTTTAAGCTGTTTTATATATTTAGTTAACTAAACAATGTGAATTATTTAATATTATTTTAAATTATTATTTTGAATATATGTTTAGTGAGCCTGAAATAATTATCACAATAAAAACAACGTAAACCCTATACTGGGGGGGGGGGGGGGTTTACATCCTTGCCATAATACTGCACATTATGCACGATCATTTGCTATTGTTTCGACAGTAGTCACACCACCTGAGCCATATAACCCTTTCAAGCCTTAGGGAATAGATAGGTTGTAGTTTATTAATAAGTAACTTAAAATTAATATTTTTGTTTATTTCATTTATTTAATCCAAAATAGTTACTAAGATTATACTATTATCATTAGATATTTATAAACCGTCATCCACATATCTAAAAAAAATAACAGCTTTTATCACATGTCTTTATGATGTTATTTATTTTATCATCTAAATGTTGTAAAAATATTTCAGATATTATACTTGATAACGGGGAACCTATAGCTAGACCATATTCCTGTTTGTAAATGTTATCATAATATAAAAAATAATGTTGATTTAATGTATATATGATTTCTAATATTAATTTTGTATCTTTCTCATTTCGTTCTAATTTATATTTTATAATTTTGAGAATTTATTTTACAGGAATATTTTTTATATCTAATGATATTAGTTTTGTCTTATTATCAATATTAATTGTATTTAATTTTTCCATAAGAAAAAAAGAATTAACTATGGTATAATTATCATTTAATTTCATTTTGTCTTTAGGAATAGATACTATAAATTTAGATGTTTTTTAAGAAGGGGCGTTTATAAAATTTATTAATGGCCTAATTGGATTCTCTATTTTGTGCAATTTAATAAGTTCATTCATATTTGGAATTTTTAGATTATCATTTATATAATTAAAAGTATTATTTTTACTAAACAATTTATAAGAATGTTTTTTTTTAATTTCAATTTGAAATTTCATTGTAGGATCTTTACGTACTTTACTAAAATGATTTTCATTTATATTTTGTTTTGTTTTAATTATATGTTCGTTTTTATCAATCATCACAATAGCATTACTTTATCAGCTTTTACTGAAATAAGATTGTTATTATGTAGTTTATCTTTTAAGTATATGCTTTCTAAATATTTTTGTCTATGGGTTTCAATAATTTCATTATTTTTAATCAATTATTTTAACTCATGAGCTGCTTTGATTCTAGTACTATATTGTATATTTTTATTTAATTTACTTACTGCTATTTCTGTGTCTATTATTAATATCCTTATTTATGTTTCTTTTTATATTGATTTTATTATTTTCAAGTACTTTTATTTCATTATTATTTAATTTATTATTAGATAAAGTGACAACATTAGGGTGAAAACTAGATATTTATTTTCAGGTCTTATTTTAATTTGTTTTTCAAGTTTCAGACGATTTAGTTTTTTGGTTATATTATTTATTTTTACCATAATATATATTAACCATATTCCTAGTAATAAGGGAAAAGCCACATTTTAACTTCTCTCATCTTACTACCTAAAGGCAGACGCTGTGGTTTAGCCGAGCATCCAAATTTCACTAGAATAGACAAATTCATTTAAAACAGTACAGCTGATTTAGAAATTCTAGTTCTGTATTTAATTTACCACAATTCTTCTGATTCAGTGTGTCACCTCTCAAAGAGAACGGAATGCTAGACGTACCCTACATATACCTATGGGGAAGTCAATGTTCTTTGCTTCCGACTAACCTAGAAGTCTTTAGGCCATTAGAGAGTCATCAGTTGCATAGTAGGCGAAGCTAGTGCATCTTGTTACAGTTCTACCACACTGGAGTTCCGCTAAAGAGATGAGCCGATGGTTCTCCTTAAAGAATATTGTTAGAGTCTATGTCTGGAGCGTCAGAGAGTCGTGACGGATGGAAGTCGAAGGAATTCAGTGGCAGTAGACAGCAATGTACCGTTGTCATAAAGGTCGAAAGTATAGCTGTGCCAACAACCGTTCCTGCCCCCATTCACCGCTACTCAAGGGTTAGCGTTATTGTGGCATGTCCTCTACTGCTTGATTAATGATATGATTCGCAACCCAGTTACACCTCCCAGATTTACAGCAGCAGATCTTCTCAGCAACCCTTTAGGTTATATTTTATTTTATCTTATTTTACTACCCTATCAAGGACTCCCACCCCTAATATTTGTTACCAGGAATGGGCGTCATTGTGATTAATCTTCATTTGGCTGTCGAGTGTTATGATGCGTTCACTCATACATCTACACTTCCCAAAGGCAGGTTTATCAGCGACAGACCTTATCAGCAAACCTAAAAGCTATATTTTATTAAAACATTTCTAAGTTTACTACGTAAACAAAGGCTCCCACCCTTACTCGCCGCTCTCAGAAGTTAAGCGTTATTGTGTTGTGATTTTCTTGCTACATGTATATGATTCTTTCTCTAATCCAGTTACACCCCCCAATGACAGGTTTCCAGCTGCAGACCTTCACAGTAAAACTTGAAGCTATGTTTTATTTTATTTTGTCTTACTTTACTACCCCATCAAGGACTCCCACCCCTAATACTCGTGACCAAGGGTGTCGCCATTGAGATGAATCTTCATTTGGCTGTTAAGTGATATGATGCGTTCACTCATACATCTACACTTCCCAAAGGCAGGTTTATCAGCGACAGATCTTGTCAGCAAACCTTAAAGCTATATTTTATTTAAAAGTTTCTTATTCGACTACGCCAACAAGGACTTCCACCACTCTCGGGGGTTAGGCGTTATTGTGTTGTAATTTTCTTGCTGCATAGTGATATAATTCTTTCTCTAATCCAGCTACACCTCCCAAAGGTAGGTTTACAGCGGCAGACCTTCTCAGCAAAACTTAAAGCTACGTTTTATTTAAAATATTCTTAGCTTACTACACCAACAAGGGCTCCTATCCACATTTACAAAAGCCAAATGTACCAGCGGTATACCTTCCCAATAAAGTAGGAAGCTATATGTTATTTTATCTAGTCTTAGTCTTGGTTATTTTGTTATGGCAAACTGAAAGCAAACGATAAAAACTCGTAGAAAGTTTAAACTGGACACAAACGTTTCCTTTAACCCAGTTAACGCAAATTTGAACTTTGCGAAAAAACTAGAAAAGTTACTATCAAACAACACGGTTGTTGTTTTAGCCCGGTAACCTAAAAATAAAAGTTTTAACTTCTGCTCTCTGAGCTAACCCGCTCGTTCCGGGGCAGGAAATTTATAATGTATACAGTTTAGAAGTTTCAGGTTTTATTCTTTTAGTTATTCTTAAATTGAATTCAATCATTTTATTGAATTTACCAAGTAAAATATACGTCCGGAATTCTTGTTACCATAGCAACTGGTTTCTAAATTTTAGTTTCGTAAAGACAGAAATATATTTTATTTTTATGTCTATAGGTGTATCTTGAAGTGAAACTGATTTTTACACGCGCAGCACCTTATTAAAAAAAAATCGACACTCAGCATTGATTATTTAATTGATTTCTTTAATTAGTAGTAATTGATTTCTTAGGCTTCTGTAGTAAGAAAATCAAGTAATATAGAGACACACAAAATGTATAAAGTCAATTAATTCTTAGGTTAACAAAGAAAAATCTAATTTCAGTTCCTTTTCATTTAATAGTTACTTAATTAGCTTAAATGATTACTATACTATATAATTAATATACTTAATTACTACTACTATTTTATATATATATATATATATATATATATATATATATATATATATATATATATATATATATATCTCAAAAACAAACCAGGTTATCAAATGCAAGAATTATTTATTAATTTACATTCAAAGCTTTTCGTTGGTAATCAGTACCAACATCATCAGGAATGAATAATATAATAATGCAAGATATAAGACATATGTTGAATTAGAAATAGAATTGTTGTTAAATTTATACAAATTGCCAAGTCTATTTTGTTGTTTATAAATACATTCTAAGTTTGATACTATATTCAATGTGTAATGTTACAGCAACGAAATAAAATTGGCAATTTATATAAATTGAACAACAATTTTATTTCTATGTGTTATATCTTGCATTATTGTATTATTCATTCCTGATGATGTTGGTACTGATTACCAAATAAAGGCTTTTGATATAAATAATTCTTGTATTTGAATAACCTGAGTAGATAACCTAATATGTTATCTATTATTATACAAGAAAACATATTTTATATACACGTATTATAAAGAACCTTTACTCAAATGTTCCTATAGGATCTTTGACTCTAAGGGTTTTTAAATTAATACACGGTTACTTGTTTTTTCAATAACTGATTTATTTTAATTGAGTTCAAAGTTATATCAACTTTGATAACTACCTTAAGGCGTGTATAGGGTACTGCTCTTGGTTTGATACATTTTATATTTGCATGGCTTATTATTGTTTAAAGAATTAAGGGAGTTTATTAAGCTCTTAATATTTTTGACTTTAAAAGAGTTGACTTTAAATTTAAGATAAATTATGCTTATAGTGGTTGACTCTTATCGCTTGCGTGGCGTCTTGTTTCACTTCACTTGACACCCATTCTCTTATTGATACTCCTCTTAGATTTCACTTTCTCTAATCACTCAAAAAGCTTCTGTAGCGTAACTGACTTTATTTCTGTAATATCTCCCTTAATAATTACACTTACGTCCTGATTATCTCCCGCACCTAATATAACGTTATACATTTACTTTGTGACTTTACTATTTTACTTGACTTAGATCTTGTTACTAGTCGTTCCCTCGAGTCCTGGAACTTGACTAAGTCTCTCCTGTTTCCCTTTTCGTTTCTGTGCGGGTTTCATCTCGCCTTTAAATTTGATTGGGTTACGGCGCTAAATCTTGTTCTACCCTATCAGAACGTCGTTCTTAATCGCTTTCCCTTTGGCATGGGTGGGAACTTCTAGAACTTTCCCAAGGGTGCAGGCGTTCGCTGGACACGTTTTCTGCATTTTTAGAGATTTTTCATCATAAACCTGCATGATCTCTCGATGTCTAACTAAATCGCTTCTCCAGTTATAAAATCCCATTTTGCTTTACCTACAATGAAACCTTTCGAAGTATATTAATATTTATGGTATACCAGTTGTGTGTGTGTGTGTGTGTGTGTGTGTGTGTGTGTGTGCAGTAACCGTTTATGGCTAAAAGATTTACAACTGACTGCCCTTTGTTAGCTAGATAGCGACAGTCTGCTACGCTATCTCAAGTTCAAATATTTAACAAACAGTTTTCCCAACTTAATGAATTTCGTTGAATATATATATAAATAAATAAATAATAAAAGTTAATAAATATTCTTGTATTTGAATAACCTATGTTGTTTTAGATTATTAAACAAGAAAACATATTATATATATATATATATATATATATATAATTATTATTATTTTTATAATAAATATATATATATTTATATTTATAATCATATTTATAATATACATATAAATATATATATATATATATATATATATATATATATATATATATATATATATATATATTAAATATGGTGATATGTTTTCTTGTAATATAGTTATTAAATTAAAAATATTTCATAAACAAGAATAGTTTTTGAATAAATATATTCATTAAAAGTATTCTTGTTTATGAAATATTTTTAATTTATTAATTATATATATAGACCTATATATATATATATATATATATTAAATATGGTGATATGTTTTCTTGTAATATAATTAATAAATTAAAAATATTTCATAAACAAGAATACTTTTTGAATAAATATATTCATTAAAAGTATTCTTGTTTATGAAATATTTTTAATTTATTAATTATATATATATATATATATATATATATATATATATATATATATATATATATTGTTCATATTTTCAGTTGTTAATAAAAGACTTTTTATTTATCCACTTCAGCTCAAATACAATTTTTTTAAAAACCTTTTAATGGATGACAATTGATGTTATACAGTTTTATCAAGTATTAACTCATTATTTTGAATTAAGTAAAAATTAATGAATTTACGTTGAATTTTATAATTACATGTTTAAAATTTAGCAGTTGTGTGCTGAGTCAACTAGAAGTAAAAAAAATGAACATTTGAATTTAGAAGATGCGATGAATAAAAAGTATGGCAATAAAGAATACAAAATTGAACAAGACATATATATATATATAAATAAATAAATAAGTAAATAAACAAACAAATAAATAAATAAATAAATAAAGAAATAAAGAAATATATATATATATATATATATATATATATATATTTAGAGAGATAGATAGATAGATAGATAGATAGATAGATAGATAGATAGATAGATAGATAGAGAGAGAGAGAGAGAGAGAGAGAGAGAGAGAGAGAGAGAGAGAGAGAGAGAGAGGGGGGGAGAGTGTGAACTAATACAAGGAGTAAAACAAATAACCATTTATATATATAAATAAATATTAAAATTTAACAAATATTCTTGTATTTGAATAACCTATGTTGTTTTTATATAATTATTATTATTTTTATAATATATATTTATATTTATAATTATATTCATATTTATAATATACATATAAATAAATAAATAAATAAATATATATATATATATATATATATATATATATATATATATATAAATAAATACATACATATATATATTGTTCATATTTTCAGTAGTTAATAAAAGGCTTTATATTTATCCACTTCAGCTCAAATACATTTTTTTTTAAAAACCTCTTAATGGATGACAATTGATGTTATACAGTTTTATCAAGTATTAACTCATTATTTTGAATTAAATAAAAATTAATGACTTTACGTTGAATTTTATAATTACATGTATGAAATTTAGCAGTTGTGTGCTGAGTCAACTAGAAGTGAAAAAAAATGAACATTTGAATTTAGGAGATGCGATGAATAAAAAGTATGGTAATAAAGAATAAAAAATTGAACAAGACATATATATATATATATAAATAAGTAAATAAGTAAACAAACCAATAAATAAATAAATAAATAAATAAATATATATATATATATATATATATATATATATATATATATATATATATCACTTTCACTTATCACTTATGTACTTAAACAAGAATCTTACTTGGTTTAAGTACATAAGTGAAAGTGATAAGTGTATACAAGAAAACAGTGTTGCATAATCTACAACTATATATATATATATATATATATATATATATATATATATATATATATATATATATATATATTTCGAGAGAGAGAGAGAGAGAGAGAGTGAACTAATACAAGGAGTTGAATGCTTTGAAAAACAAATAACCATTAATAACAGTCATTATACCACAGGGGAAGTTCTTTAGTGCAAAATGCAACCCCCGCCCCTATTTGCGCCCTGACGTCTTTGTTCTGCACATGAACCATTTATTTTAATATCACCAACATCTGATATCTTCTTTTGTCCTATCCGAAGCATCACTGCTGCGTTTATTGCAAGGCGACAATATATACTGTGGCCGACATGGGCAAAGCGTTACTGGCGTGAAAAAGTTAACTTTAAATATAAATTGCTTTCTGAGATCTTCAACGCTTCAAATACATCTAAATGAGACTTTGTTTACTTGAGGGGTCTATTGGTTATAGAAATTAGCTTTTATAGTATTAATACAATTGAATAATTGTATAATTTATTTTACTTGTATAATTGTATTTTATACACAAGTAATAAATGTGTTCAAATTTATCTTTTGTTATAATTGTATACTATAATTTTATTTACGAGTGTTTTCCCAATTTATTTGAACCTTTACAGAGTTCCTAATTGATGAACTTGATTTTGTAGACGCAAAACAACTGTTTGCGGGTCAAGCGTTGCCATTTAATAATTTATTGGTGACGTTGCGATAACATATTGTTTACCATCTTCAGGCTTTCGTCAGGTTAATATTTAGAAATCAGAGCAACTGTAATATTATTCCTTCATGTTGAGATTGTTAAGTTTAGTTTCGAATCTGTTATCGAAACGTCGCCACTAAATTAATAAATGACATTCGTTTTATTTCTACAAAATTTAAAAATAGTGAGTGAAATATGAACGCTGTTGATATTATTTATGGAGTACCGGGCTTTTGTTAGCGTAGTTACTTTTATTAAATTTAGAAATTCTGAGATCGCACCCCTTTTAACAACTGTATAAGCCTACAATAGACTGGTAAAGGACTGTCTGTGAATTACTGAAATTCTGATTTAAAAATTCTGTCAGTGCCATTAGGCCGCGGGACGTCAGAAATTTGTTCTCTAAAGAATTGTAAAAAAAATACCGAACAGAGTTTAAATCACAAAGTTGACATTAGTTTTTGCAACGTAATTTTGTAAAAATGACAAATAACAAATACAGCTTAAATGTAATTTAACAATTTCTTAATTTGGGTTTTCGTAATGAATATATTTTTGTAATATATATTTACTTCGAGATATCTTCCAATAGGATTTAGGGATGGATAGATTATTATAGTTTTCTTAGATTCTATTTTAATATTGAATTTCGGAATAAAATAAAATTACATAATTTATCTGACAATCATTGTATAATTTGATTAGTTTGTAGAAATGAAAATTTTACGGGAGTAGACATTATATCAACACATTAGTACATCATTAAATTAAGTGCATGATTTTAATTGGTTCAACAAGGGTTTTATATATATATATATATAATAAATTTAAAACATTTCAAAAACAAGAATACATTTAATGCATATATTATTCAAAGCTTTTCGCCGATAAAACAGTACCAGCATCTTCAGGAAAATAATTATCTCTGAAGATAATTATTCAGGAGATAATTATTTTCCTGAAGATGCTGGTACTGTTTTATCGGCAAAAATCTTTGAATAATATATGCAATAAAAGTATTCTTGTTTTTGAAATGTTTTAAATTTATTAACTATATTACAAGAAATCATATCACCATATTTAATAAATATATATATATTCAGGAAGAAAAAGAAAGAGAGGGAGAGAGAGAGGATGAAAGAGAGAAAGTAAGAAAGAGGGGAAATGATAGTGAGAGAATGATAGAGAAAACAAGAGAGAAGGAGAATGATAAAGTGAAAAGGGGGGGAGAGAGAGAATGGTAGTGAGAGAATAATGGAGAAAATGAGAAAGAAGGAGAATGACAGAGAGAGAGAGAAGGAGAGAGAATAAAAAAGAGGGAAAGAGAGAGCAGGGGTCTTCTAACTCGTGATTTTATTTTACCACGACTATGGGCGGAATTATAACGATTATATTAAACAAATTAACGACTTTTGAAACTAATTATTTAAGTAAATTTATAAGAACGTAACGATGCAAAATGAGATCTTCGTCCCCCCTAAGCGACGATCTTTGGTTGTTATATATAGTAAGACATGATGCTGATCCCAGTTCTGTCACTATTATAGCAAGTAGAGCAACAGTAACAGTACAATAGATGACAATATCAAAACCAGAATCGGTATTTTCATTCAGTATTTTAAAATTACGATAGTTTACGCCTTTTACCTGGCAATATTACTAAAGCAGTGTGTAGGGCTTAATGACACTTATCGTTAGTTGGCAAAGTAATGTCAACATAGAAGCCAACTGAATTTAGTTTCCCTTTGATTTTAAATTTAGACAAAGCCTTTGATATTTCGATGATCTTTTACTTTACAAAGTCAACTTTATACCAGTTTTCCCTTAGATTTTCTAGCCTGGGTCTGGACCTCCAGAACCCGCCCAGCTCTCGTGACAGCCATCCTCCAACGAGCTGCCTCCGTCTAACATGCGGCTAGTAGCTCCAACGAGCCGGAAGGAATAAGGATGTCTGTCCATGTACCAAGCTTTTGAGCGGGACTGCACTTTGTTATGCTAAAGATGTGTATGGCTAATTGCATACCCTGTATGTTAAGGAGCTAGTACTTTTTTAACAAATAGAAAAAGCAAAAATAGTTAATTTTGGCTGAGTATTTATGGTAAAAATATGGGAAAACTGAATTAATTTCAGGATTACGACTTCAACATTTAAAACTCCCCTAGTCCTTTAGAGAATCGTCTAGGTAAGTTCGAGTTACTGTGATATAACTCTCTTATTTGGAATCAGTAATGATTTGGGAATTATAAGATAATAGCAGGCACAATGATAAATAGATTTGGAAAAACTAAAACAAGTAATATATAAACAACCATTTTTTAAAAGTCTATTTATACTAATAAGCGAGGAAATAAAGCATAAAAAAGGCCAAACATACGATAATTGGTGCAGTAAGTCGGATCGAAATGAGGTTTTTTGCATTCGATTCAGGAAGCCACCACGAAAGTTTGTAAACATAGCCACTTTATAAGAAATCAAAATTGCATCGGTGCATAAGAAAAATGCATGTTTTAAAAGTGCATTCACTGGCTTGATTAAAAAAAATGTATAACTCGGTGAACAATCACAGAAATTGGCCGAATTTTAGTTCTCGTGGGTTTTTGGGGTCGCTGAACACGAATATGATATCCGTAATGACCTCCGGAGTACCTGGGGCCCAGGGCGGATGACATCAACCTCATCTCCTGGAATTTTCCATAAGTACAATACAAAATTGATCGAAACTCTTTACTTGGGGGTTTTTGGGGTCACTGAACACGAACATAATATCGGCGATGATCCTCGGAGTACCTGGGGCCCAGGGCGGGTAATACCTACGGCATCTCCTGGAATTTTCCATAAATTTGGCTCGAAATTGATCGAAGCTCGTTACTTGGGGGTTTTTGGGGTCACTGAACATGAATATGGTCCCGGCGATGATCCTCGGAGAATCTAGGTGCCAGGGCGGGTAATACCTACGGCATCTCCTGAAATGTTCCATAAATTCAGCTCGTTACTCACGAGTTATATTGTATTATTATCATTCAAATAATAGAATATTATTACTATCATTCAATATTATTATTCTTATAGAATTTTATAAATTTTTTTTACGTCATGAATTTCTTGTTCGCATATAATAGCAAAATTACAAATTACTAATTTGTGTGTGTGTGTGTGTGTGTGTGTGTGTGTGTGTGTTTGTGTGTGTGTGTGTGTGTGTGTGTGTGTGTGTGTGTGTGTGATTAGCACCATCCAATCATAATTCTAATTTTATTATAAGTATTGTAATTTTACATCGAAATGTAATTTCACAATCGCAAATGTAATTTTACATTTCTAAATGTAATTTTATTTTTAAATTTTAATTTTACAACTGAAATGTAAATTCACATCGAAAAATGTAATTTTACTTTGCAGCGTTTTTACAGTGTTGGAGATCGAGGTTATATTCTCCGAGGATCATCGCCGATATTATATTCGTGTTTAGCGACCTCAAAAACCCCCGAGTAACGAGTTTCGATCAATTTTGTATTGTACTTACGGAAAATTTCAGGAGATGAGATTGATGTCATTCGCCCTGGGACCCAGGTACTCCGGGGGTCATCGCTGATATTATATTCGTGTTCAGCGACCTCAAAAACCCCCAAGTAACGAGCTTCGATCTAATTCGAGCTGTATTTATGGAAAATTCCAGGAGATGCCATAGGTATTACCCGTCCTGAACCCTAGGTTCTCCGAGGATCATCGCCGATATTATATTCGTGTTTAGCGACCTCAAAAACCCCCGAGTAACGAGTTTCGATCTAATTCGAGCTGTATTTATGGAAAATTACAGGAGATGCCGTAGATATTACCCGTCCTGACCCCTAGGTTCTCCGAGGATCATCGCTGATATTATATTCATGTTCAGCGACCTCAAAAACCCCCAAGTAACGAGCTTCGATCTAATTCGAGCTGTATTTATGGAAAATTCCAGGAGATGCCGTAGGTATTACCCGCCCTGGGGCCCAGGTACTCCGAGGATCATCACCGATATTATATTCGTGTTCAGCTACCCAAAAAACCCCCGAGTAACGAGTTTTGATCAATTTTGTATTGTACTTACGGAAAATTCCAGGAGATGAGGTCGATGTCATCCGCCCTGGGCCCCAGGTACTCCGGGGGTCATTACGGATATCATATTCGTGTTCAGCGACCCCAAAAACCCCCGAGAACTTAAATTCGGCCCATTTCTGTGATTATTCACCGAGTTATACATTTTTTTAAATCGAGCCAGTGAATGCACTTTTAAAAAATGCATTTTTCTTATGCACCGATGCAATTTTGATTTCTTATAAAGTGGCTATGTTTACAAACTTTTGTGGTGGCTTGCTGAATCGAATGCAAAAAACCTCATTTCGATCCGACTTACTGCACCAATTATCGTAGGTTTAGTGCTTTACTTCCTCGCCTATAAGGCCAACTAAGATAATATTTATTTCAGTTAGTTTATTAAATAATTACAATGAATATAAATAAAGTAACATAGCCTATAAGTTAAAACAGCTGTTCTATCACATAACCTATAACATAAAATCAGCTGTTTTATGAAATCATGTTATCATTTATTTTAAGCCTTATGGGGCGAAATAAATATTATTGCATACTTTCCGTCGTTTGTGAAAAATGTTTCTCCCATATAAAATTTAAATTTATTAATAAAATTTAATTACTGAAGATATATATATATATATATATATATATATATATATATATATATATATATATATAAGAAAAGTGTCAACTAATAGAAGAGATTTAAAGTAGCTACAAAGTATCCAGTTAGGGTATATTTGGTTATTAATATAAACAAGAACATTTTAAGGTCAATTCCTACTTAGGTCAACATTAAACTTTTTAATTTTAGTGACTTTTCATTAAGTAATTACGAATACTATAAATAACATAACATAACATCTGTTCTACCACATAACATATAACATAAAATCAGCTGTTTTATAAAACCATATGCTGTCACTTATTATAGGCAAAGTGGGACGAAATTAATAAATATATTGCATACCTTGCCCTTTTTGTGAAAAGGTTTTTCTCCAAATTAAAACTAAAATTAATTCATTAAATAAATTAATGAATTATTATTTGAGAAAACTGTATTAACATCCAGTGTCATACATTTCAAGTCTTAACAAACATATTTGAACTTGATTCGATGAATGAAAAGTATTTTATTCTATTGGATTGAATAGTTTTCCTATAAACTATTGAAAATTTGAGCCATATATATATATAAAGAACTAAGTCAAAATACAAATACAAGAATTATAATTGAATTTACAATTCAAAGCCTTTCGTTGGCTAACAGTACCAACATCATCGGGAATATTAAACAATTGTTAATATTGCTGATGATGTTGGTACTGTTAGCCAACGGAAGGCTTTGAATTGTAAAATAAATTATAATTCTTGTATTTGTATTTTGACTTAGTTCTTTATTAATACACAAGAATACATACTGTGATATATATATATATTAGGGATGGGCCGATTCCGATTCTCGATTCCAGGAATCGTCGATTCTAGGTGGTATCGAGGAATCGTCGATACTCGATTCTTCATCATAAAAGTGTCGATTCCGATTCCTATTTTGTTAACTATTAAAATATGTGTGTGGAGTAATTTATTAGAAAAATAATTAATTACCGACTATATCTTATTTATGTATTGGTTGATTTGAATGAATTATATGATTAAAGTAAACGAAAATATAACGAAAATATTATTATTTATGAAGCAACAGCAATCAAGATCGTAACCATTTCTGGTCGTTTGACATCGCTCCTCTCTCTCTCTCACTAGAGCAGGTTCGATACTCTCTCTCTCTCTCTCCCCCGCGTGTCTTACCGCCACTGATTTATAGATGTCAGAACAAAACACAAAAAAGTACAGTAAAAACTCGATTAACCGTGGCCATGATGGTTGAGCGAATAGACGGATAACAGAAACACCGTATTATTCCTCCGAAACTTAACCTCAATAAATTATATTATAGACGGTATTCGGTTCAGGCTACTGGCCGTCGCGTCAATTCGATGACAGTTAACAGAAACTGACGGTGGAAAACCACATAATATATCAAATATGAAGAAGCAATTAAACAACATTCATTTTGCCGAAATTTATCAACAAAAAAGATCTATACTTGAAGAAACTTTATCCTCAGACACAGGACCTACAAGTGATAGTCGGTTAAAAATCAACTGGGATTGAGGAATAAATACAAAATAGGCCTGAATCAGTTGCACTTGTTCCAGACACCTGCAGAAAAATCGTCCCACCAGATGTGGAGAAGGTATGCCCCACTAATCCAGAATGTTGAGGAAGAAGGTACCCCAGGGGAATTGACAGTAGAAGAAGAAGTAAACAATTATCTGGGGGAACCATTAGCCAGTCCAGATTGTGATGTTGGGAAGTATTTGGCAGTACAAAGTGCCAAATACCCTCATTTAAATGCAATGGCAATACAATACCTGTCTGCCCACTCGCGACAGTGTTTTCTGAAAAACCTTTCTCAACTTCAGGAGCTATATATGACAAGCAATGAAACTAGCTTGACCCACAACGTGTTCAAATGCTTGTGTTTTTGAACAGAAATGTACATTACCTGCCAGACTTTTAAATATTAAAAACTATCCTATTTGTATTAATTTTTTACTTTTTATGTTGTTTGTTT
Source organism: Prosapia bicincta (assembly GCA_036971475.1). NCBI lineage: Eukaryota > Metazoa > Arthropoda > Insecta > Hemiptera > Cercopidae > Prosapia > Prosapia bicincta. Next base: position 5,747,480 of record JBAIZL010000010.1, on the reverse strand, counting down.
GTTTTTAATTTTTGTTTTGTTTGGGAGACAATGTAAATAGGCTTAGGTATTTTTTCAAAACATCATAAAATAAGTAAAGTTCACATTTTTAACTTTAAAATAAGTCATTACTTTTATCTGATATGTTTTTAGGCTTTTAAAAATTCCTATTGATAAATCAAGGTTGAAGGTTTTGTGTAGCCTATTACATTAAAACAGAACTTTTAAAAGGTTTTGCCATATGACCAAGATGTTAACTAAATTAATTATTAGAGAACTAGAATGTAAGCTAATATAACTTGAAAGAATCGAGAATCGAGTAAAGAATCGAGAATCGAATGGAAAATCTTAGAATCGGAATCGGAATCGGAATCGAAAATTTTAGGAATCGGCCCATCCCTAATATATATATATATATATATATATATATATATATATATATATATATATAAATATAAAATACGTTTTCTTGTTTAATAATTTAAAACAACATAGGGTTTTTCAAATACAAGAATATTTACAAGAATAGGATATAAAAGAATAAATATTCTTGTATTTGAATAACCTATGTTGGCTTAAAATATATATATATATATATATATATCTTTCAAGTAAAATCATTGTTTTAAAATTATAAATATATAAGGAAAGTGTGAACTAATAGAAGAAATTGAAAAATGATATATATTTGAGTCCATTTTTTTCTTTCATAAGATTAAAATATTTTTCTTTGTTACGCGTTTCGGAACAGTTCCATTCTCAAAACTTTAAAGGGTACTATTTAAAGTTTCGAGAATGGAGTTATTCTGGAACGCGTTAATAAAGATATTATTTTAATTTTAGGAAAGGGCAGAAACATGTACTGAATTTGTAGGCCGATACAAATAATCATAACTGAGGTGAAGATGAATATACTAAAGAAGGAACATTTCAGGATATGAAATTATGGTTACGAAAAAATCATTGTAGTGAGCATTTAGAATACTAAAGGTATCCGCCAAATTTTAATAATTGCTTATCTTGGGGGTTATTGGCAACACCACAACCATTATTTTAATGAGCGCATATTCAGACTTCACAGTTTAGGATTATTTCTGTTCTAAAATTTTCTAAGAAATTTATGAAGCCTAATTCGCCAATACAAACGCAGAGACACAAACATAGCCCATCTATTCCCAGAATACGGTTTGTTATATAAAGGTCGCCAGTTCTTTCAGGTTTTGACAAATTGGCGTCACATTGAGGTGACAAGGACTTTCTACTTTTAGGGTTTCCTTCACTGCCATGGCGCAATGTTTGTGCAGCTTTTATTGGAAAGCGTAAAAAAGAATTCGAAATATAATAAGTGAGAGAAATGAAGTGTCAGGGCGCGCTATTGGATTCCGCACATTCCAGGTACTCGATATAGATCTAAGTGACTTTAATATCGATATGTCGGGTACGTGGAGCGAACGCTTCTTTCATATTGCAATGCATTCCATTTTCATAAAATGATAATAACATTTCTTACAGTTCTCTTGGAAATTGATTATCTCATTGATTATTGTCTAATTTGGAAAGCTCTCATCTTACGGGTAATCCGCTCTCTTCACCCCGCCAGTTAGTAGGTGTTCCAGGTAAGCAACCCTGACCACTCATGCTAGAGTTTGTTCTTATCCCCAATACCTGTGGATCATTATGTTTTATTTTTAGACGTTTAGCGTGGACCACGTCACCGAGCACTTGGCCTTGAGAGATCGCAGTAGGCGAGACGGGAGTGGAGGGCCGCTATGAATACTTTTCTACAAACATGATAAGGACTGTCTTAACTCTGACTAGCATGAGGCGGTCGATATTAGATAAATTAGCTTCGTTATGAAATAACGAACAATCTTGAAATATGTGTAGACATATCGGATGCAGAAGCTGTTGATGTGTCAAACATTCTCAATATTTAACATGTTTTCAGAAATGTTAGTACATCTAAGGTCAAGTCCATGGTTACGTGGTCCACAGTATAGCTACTATAGTTTCATTTCCTCTTCTTTACTCTGTTTCATATAAGGGGTGTTTTTTAGACCGAATTTATTGGAGAATAGGTACTTATAGGTACATAAGCGACCCTTTCATGAGTATCTATAATTATTCCTTATCTCCAACAACTCTGGTTCAGTAGGTTTTTTTATTTCGGAGTACCTAGTTCCATCACTTTTTCAATACCCCGTTTCATATAAGCGTTGTAACGTTTTATGCCCCCGATAGCGAGTAGGTACTTCAAATAGCAACTCTAAGGTAATCTGCTAAGGTAATCCTTATTCAAAATACCTGAGGATCATTATCTTTCTGTCTTAATTCTACCTACTTATATAGACACGTCTTAATGATCCTGATAGAGTTTAGATCTACCTTACAAAACCTATCGTGGACCTGCACACCTGACTTCATCATTCTCCCTATACCCTCTACTAGGGCGTTAAATGCCTTTACATTAAAGGATACCGGTACCTACATTCACAAAAATCCTTCGCAAAGAATAATAATATCATATTGACTATCTCCTTAAAACCTTAATATAAAAATCCTTTCTTTAATGTTTGTTTCACCGTTCATTGCCACGATGTCAAGACAACTGGAAATATATCTTCTATCCTCAGTGGTGTTGGATGCCCCTCTGTGCAAACACATCGCCCCTCTGGGAAAGAGAAACACTCTACGTATAGGATTATACCCGATAGCGCAAGATTATTCAGAAAGCTTTAATTGTTTACTTCGTGTTTACTCACCGAGGAACATCTATGCAGTACAAGATGAGGAATCCCTTGGATAAAATCCCACAGATCAGAAAAAAGAAGAAACTCTGTGACTTGCAAAGCTGAAGCATGACTTTGTCAGATAACGCGGGTTTACACTAAAGTCGAAGCTAAAGAGTGAGTGAGGATACGTGCCTAGGCATTAAGAAAGCGGGATTTGTTTTCATTATGTACTGATTCCTGTTAAAACTCCACGAACTACAGGAATTCACAGGTTTTGTAACCATCTGTGAGCACATTTGAAAAAAGCTGGTTACAATTTTATGGAAAAAAATTATTAATAATTGCACACACACACACACACACACACACACACACACACACACACACACACACACACACACACACACACACACACCAGTTGCGAAGGTGTTGTTTCTCTGAGTATAAGAGGTAAGTTTCGACTGTCCCTTAAATGGTAACAAAACAATAATACATATTGCTACTAAACACACACACACGCGTACTATATATTTATTAGGGAAGTTGAGGTATATAAAGATAGACAACAAATTGTAATTTGATGTAATAAATTCTTCCGCAAAATATAAAAGAAAAGTGTAGTAAAATACATTACATGGAGGAAGAGAGCATTACTTGATGGTTAGTCATAATGAACAAGCAGGCGAAACTATTGTAAAGACGCTACCACGCATAAAGCTGCGCATCTAAATAAAATGATAACGATTGGGCAGACAATTAAAACCAATAGTGAAAGGGATAGGAAAAATAAGATAAAATGCAAAGAAGCATCTTACTGGTTTTTTTTCTGTTCTATGGTGATCAGTAAATGTAGCTGCTCTGGAGAAAAGGGTTGTGATTAGAAGGAAAATGATTAAACGAGGATAACGATGTTGAAGATAACTATAAATGTATACAACAACACTGTTGGCAACGTCGAAAATAAAAAGTAAATAAAGTAATGTAAAATAAATATTAACAAATTTGGGTTGAATGAACAATATTTAGAAATAATGAAGATGCTAAATGCTGGCGAAACATTTATTATAAAAAAATAAACCTCCCTTTAGTAGTTGGATATTAAACAAAATAATATTATATTCAATTGTTCCCAGGTTTATTATTATTATATGAGAGGTCTGTAAGGGACCAGAGGCATAAAAACGCAACGGATTTAGTTAAAAAAAAGTACACCTGTAAGCCTTATTCCACCCCGTAGGTTAATAAAAACAAGATGTCCCCTTCTTATAATAAACTAAAACGAAATGCCTTGTGAAAAAGCGAGGGCGTTGTTCCCATTACAGTGTCATCATAATTTGTGAGCTTTTATTCCTTTCTTTTAATAACAAGCAACGAGACTACACTGAATATAGCGACACTAGCTCGATCTATCAACTATTTACAAAAAAACTATATTTGTATACATTTTATTAATTTTAATTTCAGATTTTCAGTTCATAAAAGTCAATAAAATGAACAATTCAATTCATATGACCAGTTAAAGATATTTACATACAATCAAGAAATTTCAAAAAAGTTCGAACTCATAGTAGATCATTATTTGTATTTTTTACATCATGAATTACATGAAGATCAGAAACGAGGCCCGTTACGGTTTATTAGGAAAATCACCTATTTATTACATTGTGGATGGGTGTATTTATTATTGATTTCATTATGTTAGACAGTGATTAAGTGCGTTTGTAAACATATTGTGCTAAGTAATAAGTACACAGCTTTTAATCTGGGACGAATGCAAACATCGGAACTGCCATTTTACTTTACATTTATAGTGGTTTTTTATAGTTTAAAAATGTTAACTCTCACTTATTCGGACGGCGGGGAACCCTAAACCCCCACCCAGTTAAATCCGCTCCTGTAGTCACCTGTTAAGTGTTACCCAACCTAAATTTTACACATAGGGCAGAAACCATCGCTAATTAATAACTTTTCCCTTTATAGTTTTGGGTTCTATTTAATTTTGTCAATATTCATTTGCTCATGGGGTTTTAGAGTAGTTTCACTGGATTTATCTTAAACTTCCTGAATGCGTTACCATAAATAAAACTTCAGTCCTTTCAGCTACAACGATATATTTCACAACACACACAGTTTATATGGTTTGCTTTCTTCAAATTGTAACGAAAATATTTTAAAATACATAAACACATTGAAAAAAAAAACAAATTTCCCACTTGTTCAATTCCTTTTATTAGTTCACACTCTCATTATATCTGTCTAGTACAAATCTTAAATCTTTAATAAAATACTTTTTATTCATCCACTCAAGTTCAAATAGTTTTTTCTAAACTTCTAGTTCATGCCACCTGATGTTAATACAGTTTTTTTCGAATATTAATTCATTAATTTAAATTAATTAATTATTTTAGTTTTATAAAGGAGAAAAACTTTTCACAACAGGGACAAGGTGTGCAATATAGTTATTTCGTCCCATTTGGCTGAAAGTAAGTGATAACATATGATTTCATAAAACAGCTGATTTTATGTTATAGGCTACGAGATATGACAACTGTTCAACGTACAGGTTATGTTGCTTTATTTATATTTATTGTAATGATTTAACAAACAGTAAGTACAACTAATGTTTTGTTGTTGTTACATAAATAGGAATTGACTTTAAAATATTTTTTAAAAATCAGTTGTTATTATAATGCTAACGGTTCTGTAGATCCGAGGTGATATGTATCAAGGGTACCTCAAATAATCGGAACTCGGTAAGTCGGAGTTCGGACAATCAGATTCTACTGTATTAGCATTAGGGTGAGTTTCCACCTCTATATATGCACTTATAGAGGAATCGTAGCCTATCTGCGTGCACCATTCCGCTTCGCTGTGCTTCAACCTTGTGCAGGTATTTGACTACCTCGGTTAATTCGAAACTCGGTTTGTCATGTTTCGGATAATCGAGACTATTGAATTAGTACTAAGCTGAATTTCCAAATCCATATTTACCCTTGTAGAGGAATCGTAGACCATCTGCGTGTATCATTCCGCTTGGCTGTGCTTCAACCTTGTGTAGTTATTTTACTACTTTGGTTAATCCGGAACTCGGTTGGTCGGAGTTCAGATAATCAGATTCTACTGTATTAGTATTAGCTGAGTTTCCACCTCCATATTTGCACTAATAGATTAATTGTAATTCGCCTGGGTGTTTAGTTGTGTTTCAATCTTGAGTAGTTATTGACTACCTTGATTAATTCAAAACTCAGTTGGTCATAATTCGGATAATCGAGACTACTGTATTAGTACTAAGCTTAGTTTCCAACTCCATATATGCACCCTTAGAGGAATCCTAGTCCGTCTGCTTGTATCAGTCCTCTTGGATGTTCTTCCATCATGAGTAGTTATGTGACTACCTCGGTTGGTCTAGAACTCGGTTATTCGGGGTTCGGATAATCGATACTCCACTGTGTAGGTTTTTCTTGCGAAACCTCAACTATGGTGATTATTACCGAACGCAAAAATCTAAAACTATACCTACTTATCTATAACTAGACTAAACTAAAGTAAATATCTAAATACCTGCTAATACTCACTTAGGACTAAACATTTACACTGGGTTACTTAAAGTAACACTAAAATAATCAAATTAAACTAATTCTAACTTACACTAAATATAACTAACGCTACTGTTTTGGTATTAAACTAAGCTTCCACCTCCATAGATCCATTGGTAGAGGAATCGTTGTCCGTTTGCGTTTATCGTTCCGCTTCGCTGCACTTCTACCTTCGGTAGTTATAGTTTCAGTTCCAAGGATTGAGGCTCTATGGCAGAAATGATTGACTTGCAAACTGTTGCGACATCGAATCATGACCAAGCGACAACGTACATTGTCCCCCTGTTGTATAGTTCCACTAATACGTCTGGTTCTTGGGCAGTGTTCCTCTCTGAAAAGCTCTATATCATCGAAATACATATAAAAAAATGTTTATCGGATAACAGATAGAATTTTAACTCAAAATATGAAGAGAAAAATCAAAAGTATTATTATTTGAAAATATGTTTATGCAAAAATTGCAAACTATCCAGAAAGACTGTCAGACGAGATAAAAAAAGTTAGGTTAGGACTAGACCTCTTAAGTAACTCCAACTTTACGAATACAAATAGAGGCAAACAACTTTTGATAAAAGAACACCGCATTGATTGATTGACTTGGAGGAAGGAACTAAAACAAGTTCCGACTCCTTCCTTCTTGTTTTAGAGGTATTAGGTTATATATATATAATGCATTCAGTAGAGAGTTTATTAAGCTCCAAGTATATTAATACCTTTTCATTACTTACAGACTTTAGTATCTTATAACTTTTAATATTCTTTTACTTTGTAAAAATATAATTAATTTTTATCTTAGTAATTAATTATTTGATGTAAAACTTCAACAAAGATTTTGTAATAAAACTAGTCAAGGACGATATTAATAAACACTAATACTCACAAAACAACATTATTTAAATAATACAAAACATGTGTCGGCATCATTTATTTCCACGCCGCAAGCAATTTATGTGCTAATAAAATGCCTGCATATATTTGGTGAATGTACAAACAAGTCAAGCCAATCTCGGGTTTATGTTTTTAAATTTTCTTTCGGTATATTA
>JBAIZL010000010.1:5690130-5735130 GCA_036971475.1 Prosapia bicincta | reverse complement strand
AATAAAGTAACAAAACGTATGCGTTAAAAGGCTTTTCTTCCACATAACCTATAACATAAAATCAGCTGTTTTGTTAAATCATATGTTATCACTTATTTTAAACCAAATGGGACAGTTGAACATTATTGCATACCTTGCTTTTTTGTGAAAAGTTTTTCTTCCCTTGAATACAAAAATTAATTAATTAATTTTAATTTTTATTTCAAAAACTGTATAACATCAAGTTTTATCTACTACAAGTTTAACAAAATGTGTTTGAACTTGAGTGGATAAATAAAAAAATATTTGATCAAGAATTGAAAATTTTAAATAAAAATATATAAGGAGAGTGTGAACTAATAGATGTAATTGAATAAGGTTAGGTAGGTTATTTAAAAAAAGATATTTTATAAACATTGTTTTGAATATAATTATCCCTGTGTACAGAAGTATATATTTAAGGAGGGATTGAAATAAACAAATCTATTTCCAGACAGGATTAAAATAATCAAGGATAACATGTAGAAATAATAAGTACAACGTGCTTCGGTGACGTCGACAAACATATAAAGCGGCCTTTCATTCAAAGCAAGCAGACGGAAAGGTTATAATTTACCTGCAGTGATGGCAAACTACTAAAGTTTAATCTTCTTCAACATGTTTGCCATTATTTAGTGGAAGCATGTTTTACGTTGGAATATGAATAGATATTACGTCACATCTAATGGGAGAACAGAGGCGAGAGATAAAAGTAGTCGCAAGTTATTATCAGGGAATTATACTTGCATGACATTAGAATGTCATAGGTTAGGAAGAGATATGTTAAACCTGAGTTTCTCTGTAGTTTAGTTGTTTAATACATCTTTCTTTAAATACTATCCCTCAAAAGTGCTGAGTCGTTTTGCAAACAACTAACTTTATCGTTTTTGGAAAGTTCATGATTGATGTCTTTCCTCTATATTTTCTTTAAATTTATAAAAGCTTTGTACAATAAAATGTCTGTTTTTTCATTGACATGTTTATTACAAGTTATTGTATTGGTTAGGCCAGTTTGGCAACTCCAAAGAACTCTAACGTTGTTGTACTTTATACTTACAGCGATTTCGTGTTTTTTAAAAAAATGTCCACAATGAAATTCTAAACACGCTTTCAGTGTCCATCAAAACTGAATCCCGACACCACTCATGCAGAAACTGTACCATCAAAAAATATTTAGAAACGAAAATATCAACAAATTTTTACACACTTATATAATTTTCAGCCACATTTTCTAGAGCAAAAAAACATTTGATCAAATCTCCCACAACTTAAATTTCAACTCCCCCTTCGCTATACTCTGAAAATGCTTTCTCCCTGGTACCTGAAGTCTTATAACTCAACTGCTTTCTGATTTATCGGAGATTATTCGTATACAACGTTTCATCAAAACATCTATTGAGAAAGAATTAAATTAATTAAAATATTTAAATATGCCAATAGATAAAAACTTAGTAAAGGGGTTTCCGGTAAAATCTAACTTTTTTCTAATTTGAAAGAACTGTTCGTGTAAGACTTCCGAACGTAACAATATTACTAATATATAAGGTTTGAAAAACTGTGATTTAAAAAAAATGATTACCTCTAGGGTATCTGTTTTGAAAATATTGTAACAACCTACAAATCGAGGCAACAGAAATGAAGCTATTTAATAAATTGTCTATTTGTAGAGACGTGTGTGCCCATAAACGTTAGAGGCAACAGTATTTCGCTCACAGATTCGCATTTCATCTTCCAGCACTTAGTTTTGATGAAAATATCACGCGAGATGCTCGTAAAAAGAATGCTACAGTTTTACCGTTTTGTGGAAATGCGGAGTAAATCTTAGAAAAATGTGACAAATTTTATACTTTATGAAAACAATCCAACAATTTTCTTGTAATTTCGAGTCATATTTCTAATAACTTTTTTTATGTTTGATTTTCTTTAATATTTGTATATTTTTAATTCTTTATTTCTTCTGTATATTTGTGTGGTGGATTTATTTTATTTATAAGTGTGGTAAATTGTTCTTGTGTTTCATAACATAGCGTTTATAGATGTTGTGTTTTATTAGCTTATATAAGATTTTCTTGTTTTATAACATTCTTTTGCTTTTATATGATTATCATGTTTTATAACATTATCTTTTGTTTCTATAAAATAAATTTATAAAGCGCTCCAAGAGGTAAATAAAACCCAAAGACTGTAAAATATACTCTAATTATAATAATTCGTATTATTAATGTTGCTATGTTATTTTTTATAACATAGTCTGGAAGTAATAGCACCGTATACTGCTTTACAAGCAAATTGTTTTAAAACTTATAAAGTAGGCTTTAAAAACACTGAAGAAAACCGAGAAAAGTAATTTATAATTAACGTTATAAATCAACTTAAAAATATCAAATCCTATTTAGTTTCTAAACTGTACCCTTTCCTGAAAGAGGAAAAACGTTTGGTACTTGATTCACAATCGTGAGTTTAATGCAAAGACTAACTTCACTTTTTACATTGAGAACTTTGAAATTTTGCGTAAAATTGGAGTAATAAGTTTTACCGATGAACATCCGATGGCGTCGTCAAGTTTTAATTAGAAACTTTAAGGTAATTACAAGAAGAGAACTTAATGTAAATAGCTTAGTAAAGTATGAGAGAGAAAGAGAGTAAGGCAGTGAGAGGAGTGGAGCTTCAGTGGTTCCCAACATCGTTGGGTGCAGCACAACGATTTGACCAATCCATTTGCAACAATTTCAGTAGAATTTCGCTCCTCTCCCGTTTCCAATTCTTGTCGCACTGAAGGTAGATTGTTTTCCTCAACATTTAACTGTTGAGGTCCAAGCATTTAGGAAAGAAGCCAAGTTATGATTTTTTGTACAAAGATAGTAAAACTAAATTATTTGAGGGAAGATATAAGTAAGTTTCACTGTATATTGAAAGGTTTTCTAATATTTTTATTCGTACACAGAAGTAAAAGAGGGACTGTTATATAATAATATTTTTAAAATGCGTTTATGTAGCAATAGTTTCGTATTGAGACATTATTATCCCAGCTTTTTCAGGTTTTAGCATAAAACATTGGAATACTCAAAACATATTAAACACACTATTAAAAGAAATACCATTACTCCCCCACAATATTAATAAAGTACAATGAAGTGAATAGAGTAGCACACAAATTGGGAGCTTATACACAAAAATACAAAACACAAAAACATAATAAAAGAAAAATAAATTAGCTATAAACATATGATAGCCACAATACAACATACAGATCAACACAAAGTAAGAAGAATAACGCTTCAAGCACCAGGTATATATCAAGTATATTGTATAAAATTCTGCATTACACAAACAGGTAACAAGTTTTAAAAAAGATTAAAAGTTGACATACTCTAAATTAGAAATGACTCTCAGAAACAAAACTTAGAAAACTTACAATATAATAAAGAAAAAAATTAAAACACAGGCATAGAATATGATTTTTACAAACTTCAAAAACACAAAATATAATAATATTTCATTAACAAATTAAACGAAATTACCATCACTCGTTGACATTATTGGAATGTCTTTAAAACTATTTTCATTATTTTTGTTTTACCCGGGCCTGAGCCCAAAAAAACCGCATAGGCCTCATTGGAGCTAACCTCTAGCGAGCTGCTCTCCCTCTCACAAGCGCATGCAGTTATTGTCCCTACCGCATGTGAAGGAAACGGGATTGGTTGCTCATGTACCAAGCTCAAAAGCTCTTTCCAATGATAATCAGAAGATAGAGAAATAAAACAGTGCGGTGTCACGCTAACACAAGGATAAAAAGCTGTCTAGAGAGAAACCATGCCAAGAAAACCCCTGGTACAGGTACTGTATGAACCATGGGCGATGGAATATCCTTAATAAAGCCGGGTTTACACGATGCCAATCGAAGAGACAATTGTCGGGGCCAGTTGTCTTGAGCCAGTTGCGTGATTGTCTGAGGCCAGTCCAATTGAATGAAAACTTGTTCACACGGCGAAACTATTGCCACGCCAGTTAGTGACGAAAAATGGCGGAGTGCTTATCGTATGTTGTGTCTCGTGATGAATTGAAAGTAATGAGTGAGGATATTTGTCGGGAATTTATAGCTGAAGCTTGAGAAGTTCTCGAGGAAGAGTTAAATAAGAAGAGTCCACATCCAGATTTGGCACATTTCCGTTGTTTTGAGAACTCAATGTTAAATGTACTGCGAAATGACTTTATCTTTGCTTTTACTTCTGCTACACCGAATCCTTCAATGTTTAAATTTTCGACCATTACAGCAAGTGCTGTCTCTCGAGCATTTCTGTCCTTATATAATTCTTCTCTTTGATCCCACAGGCACCTATGCTCCTTATATAATTCTTCTCTTTGATCCCACAGGCACCTACGCTCTTTATATAATTCTTCTCTTTGATCCCACAGGCACCTATGCTCTTTATATAATTCTTCTCTTTGATCCCACAGGCATCTATGCTCCTTATATAACTCCAAGGATTTTAAATTTAAGTCATCACTCCATTTAGGAGCCATACTTTTCCAATAAACAACAGACAATTTTAAAATAAACAATTTAAACCCCATACGTAGCCGTCTCGACTAACTATTGCAAACTGGCCCAAAACGAGAGATACTGCCCTACAACGTTCACACGGCGCCAATTGTCTACACAATTGTCTTGATAGAGTGGTGGGAGGTGTCACTGTGCCCAGTCAATTGTCCTCAGTCTACTCCTGGAGACAATTGATTTTCAGGACAACTGGCAGGGCAGTTGGCACGTCAATTGGCTAGAGGTGTTTACACGTAGCCAATAATTTAATGCCATTAAGTTGTCCTCAGACAATTGTCTCCTCAACTGGCATCGTGTAAACCCGGCTTAAGGGACAAAGAGTCGTATAACCTTGAAAGTTGTTGACCGCCACCTTAATGACGCAATCTTGCGACCAGTCTAGACACTGATAATGATTACCCTATGCAAACGAAAACGCAGTTTCTCGGTAACCTTGAAACAAATTTACATTATACTTACAAGAAAATTAATCGAAGAATATTCAAAGCATAGTTCAGTAAAATAGTGTATATGTGTATAGAGGGGGGGGGGCAGCAAGACTTAACTCTTAAAAATGGGGCTCAAATTTAAAAAAAAATGTTCAGAATTTACTTATTTGGTTCAAAAAAAACCAATTGATGCAACACTTGATGAAGCAATAAAACATAAAAATATACAAAGTGGAATAGCGATTCGCATCTTAGTTAGCATCCTATGGGATAAGAATATATAAAGAGAAAACAAAAATAGAATATATAATATTATTACTAAAAGTAATAAAACGTACGGAAGTGAAGTATGGTTAATCAAAGATTTATCGGGAAAATTAGTAAATAGACAGAAATGAACTTTGGCACAAATCTGTAAGAAAGTCAAGGCTTGAAAGAGTACGGCAAAAGATAATAAGAGAAATGATGGATATCAAACACACAATAACGGAAGAGATAAATAACTAAACGTATAATATGGTTCGGTAATGTACAGGGGATGGATAAAGGTCGTCTTGCAAAGCAGAAATTGAGATGGATGCCACAATAAAAACGAAAACGAGGTCATTCAAGGACCTGGATAAAAGAAATTATCAACTAGATGGAAGAGAGAGAGGCCCGGAACAGGATGAGTGTTTGGGCAAGGAAAATTGGAGATTGTCTGTCAGATGACAGTTGAAGAAAGTTTTAAGGCTCGGTAATATATATATATATAATATTTAATAAATTGAAAATGTTTCAAAAACAAGAATACTTTTAATGCATATATTTATTCAAAGCTTTTTGCCGATAAAATAGTATCAGCATCTTCAGTAAAATAATTATCTAACTCCTGATATATAAAAATATATATTTAATATATATATATATATATATATATATATATATATAAAGAACTAAGTCAAAATACAAATACAAGAATTATAATTGAATTTACAAATCGAAATTTATAATACATACTGCGATATATATATATATATATATATATATATATATATATATATATATATATACTCTATTTATAAACAAACGTATACATTATATACGTTTCGTCCAATTGTGTTTGTAAAGATTTGCTAGATTTTTTTATATACAGACATATTTACATTCTATATTTATGTGTATTATATATATATATATATATATATATATATATATATATATATATATAACACCTATTTTGCATGATCTTGTGGTGTGTGTGTGTGTTTTATTTGTTGAGATCAATTGTTATTAACGGATGTTTTTGGAAAAATAGTAGTTCATGGTTGGTTTTTAACAAGTAATAACAAAAAAAAAAAAAATATTTTTAATAACTTTTTAATAAAAATTTACAAATAAAGTAACATAACCTATACGTTAAAACATTTACTCAACAAAATGACCTATAATATCAAATCAGCTAATTTATGAAATCATATGTAATCACTTATTTCAAGTCAAATGGGACGGTTTAGCTATATTGCACATCGTGCCCTTTTTGTAAAGCGATTTCTCTCATATAAAACAAGAATTATTTAATTAAATTTAATAACTATTTGAAAAGCTGTATTAACATGATATATAAGAATTGAATAATGTAAGGTTGGTTATTCGGAAAAAGATATTTTATACAGATTGTTTTGAATATAATTATTCCTGTGTACATAAATTTATATTTAAGGGGGGATTGAAAAAAAACAAATCTATTTCCAGACGTGATTCCAATAATCAAGGATAACATGTAGAAATAATAAGTACAACGTGCTTCGGTGACGTCGACAAACCTATAACGAGATTTTCCATTCAGAGCAAGCAGACGGGAAGGCTATAATTTGCCTGCAGTAAGGGCAAACTACTACAGTTGAGTCTTTAGTTCTTCAACATGTTTGACATTATTTAGTGGAGACATGTTTTACGTTGAAATATGAATAGATATTACGTCACATCCAATGGGAGAACAGAGCCGAGAGTTAAAAGTAGTCGCAAGTTATTATCAGGGAATTATACTTGCACGACATTAGAATGTCATAGGTTAGGACGAGATACCTTAAACACGTAAGTCGTTTAATATATTCTCTTTCTTTGAATATTATCCATCACAAGTACAGAGTCGTTTTGAAAACAACTAACTTTATCGTTTTTGCATGTTCATGATTCATGTTTTCTTACTTATATAATATCAGTTTTCTTTTAATTTATTTAAACTAAAACAGCTGTTCAACCACATAACCTATAATTTAAAATCATCTGTTTCATGAAATAGTTTGTTACCACTTACTTTAAGCCAAACGGGTCGAAATAACAATAATACATGCCTTGGACCTTTTATGAAACGTTTTCTACTATATAAAACTAAAAATAAATAATTAAATTTAACGAATGAATTATTATTTTAAAATCTGTGTTAGCATCAGTGTCATCTTCTATTAGCTTAAAAAATGTATTTGTACTTTAGTGGATGAATAAAAAGTAATTTGTCAATTAAAAATTAGAAAAAGATAAATAAATAAATAAATAAATATATATATATATATATATATATATATATATATATATATATATTAAATATGGTGATATGTTTTCTTGTATATATAGTTAATAAATTTAAAATATTTCAAACACAAGAATACTTTTAATGAATATATTTATTCAAAGCTTTTCGCCGATAAAAAAGTATCAGCATCTTCAGGAAAAATAATTATCTAATAAAATACTTTTACAAAATTAAATCATATGTACTACAAAGAATCATATGTTTATAATTATTGCACTTTATGTAAATTTTTCTATAACATCAATGACTTTATAAATAGTTTGGTGCCTTGATCTCACTTGAATTTGTTCATCAATTAATTTGTCTTTAACTTTATGCTTATAAATTTCCAATGTTTCAAATATATTCATTTTTAATCCTTTATTTAATTCTTTTATTAATTTCATATTTTCTATTTCCGGAAACTTATGTCCATTATTAATACAATGCGTAGCTAAATTGGATTTGTATATGTTTGGTTTGATATAAGCGTTTAAATGTTCTTTGTATCTTTCTTTTAATTTCTTTTTTGTTTGTCCTACATATAATTTATTACAAGTTTGACATTTTATATTATATACTCCATTTCTTTCGTGCATATTATTTTGATTTTTGTTATTGTTTATTAAATTTGTAATTTTATTATCGGTTTTATATGTAATTTGTAAATTTGTTTCTTTAAATAATCTTGTAATTTTATTTATTTCGTTACCAGTGAATGTAAAAGTTGTCCAAATATTTTCTCTCTTATTAGGTACAAAATTATTTTCGAGTTTCTGTTTTCTTATTATATTATTATTTAATTTATCTATGGATATAAAAGAAAAACTATAGATAAATTAAATAATAATATAATAAGAAAACAGAAACTCGAAAATAATTTTGTACCTAATAAGAGAGAAAATATTTGGACAACTTTTACATTCACTGGTAACGAAATAAATAAAATTACAAGATTATTTAAAGAAACAAATTTACAAATTACATATAAAACCGATAATAAAATTACAAATTTAATAAACAATAACAAAAATCAAAATAATATGCACGAAAGAAATGGAGTATATAATATAAAATGTCAAACTTGTAATAAATTATATGTAGGACAAACAAAAAAGAAATTAAAAGAAAGATACAAAGAACATTTAAACGCTTATATCAAACCAAACATATACAAATCCAATTTAGCTACGCATTGTATTAATAATGGACATAAGTTTCCGGAAATAGAAAATATGAAATTAATAAAAGAATTAAATAAAGGATTAAAAATGAATATATTTGAAACATTGGAAATTTATAAGCATAAAGTTAAAGACAAATTAATTGATGAACAAATTCAAGTGAGATCAAGGCACCAAACTATTTATAAAGTCATTGATGTTATAGAAAAATTTACATAAAGTGCAATAATTATAAACATATGATTCTTTATAGTACATATGATTTAATTTTGTAAAAGTATTTTATTAGATAATTATTTTTCCTGAAGATGCTGATACTTTTTTATCGGCGAAAAGCTTTGAATAAATATATTCATTAAAAGTATTCTTGTGTTTGAAATATTTTAAATTTATTAAATATATATATATATATATATATACATATATATATATATATATATATATATAAGGATGAATGTGAACTAATAGAAAGAATTTAAAAACGGGTTAAAGGTTGAACTGTTTGAGTAGCCAAGCAGAGACGTTGAGCTCAACTTTTGTTGATTATACGATCAACTTGTCTCTCCCAACAGGACATCTCACCCAAGAAAGCAACCCAAGGCAATAGTTGGAAACAATAGTCTCCGAAAAGAACACTTCCTTGCGAGTATTTACCTTGACCGGAAGCTTGGGCTGACATTGTTCAAAGAAAAAACTTCTGAAGCCAGGGACATCCGGTGTAAGTGCCTCTGGAACGGGACATCGCAAACAGAGGAAACAACTTATTAGATGTGGCTACCTAACCTAACCCCAGTCAGCAATAGTGTTTATGTTTCTAACTTTATGAATAATACGAGAAGCAGGAAGTCAAGCACGATTTTGTTAGCCAGGGCCTATAGCCAACTACAAACTACCTTGTTATTTTTACGGTGTTTCCGCTTAGGGAGGGGTTATAGTTAGGGGGACACGTTTACAGGATGATCCCTTTATAACCTTGGAGTGTGTCCTGATTGTGTCACACAATGGCGTGTATGCATATATATACATAGAGTGTAGAGATAATTAATAAGTTGGAGCAACTGTGGTGTTATTTTTAAATATAAAGAAACAAAACCTCTTAAACAATAAAAATCTCTTCTTTATTTGCTGATGTAAATTTCGATTGCAAAGCAATCATCTTCAAAGAAAATCACTTCAAGCCTCTTGTAGTTAATTGTACTTGTAGTTACTACAAGTCTTGTAGTTATTTTCTGTGAATATGATTGCTTTGCAATCGCAATGTACATCAGCAAATAAACAAACTGTTTTGTGTTTTAAGAGGTTTTATTTATTTACAATAGAGAGGTGAAGTTTTCTTTGTACAAGGAGAGGACAACTTCATTGAAGCATACTCTCTCTCTCTCTCTCTCTCTCTCTCTCTCTCTCTCTCTCTTTCTCTCTAGCGAGAACGTTACAGGGTGATAATACCTTTACATAAAACATATTACACAGTTGTGCCACTATATAATTATACATCATAATAATTCTACGTGAATAATTATTATATGAATGAAAAACTACGAGCTATTTTCAAAAGTTTGTAAGCAACTAATAACTTTTACTGTTACGAAACAGTATTCTCCTGTAAGTAAAATGAAACAACGCATTATTCTGTAACAAACAATAAAACTAACCACAGACAATATAAACCATGTTTGTAGATACACACTCAAGTCTTGATATTATAAAAAGACAATTCAGATATGAGTCAATAACATTCATTTTCAAAATAACGGCGATGTTTCGACATCTAGTTTGCCATCTTCATAAAATTTAAAATACGTGCATGAACTTAATATATTAAAATTGGCAATTTAATACAAAAACATTCGTAATAATGGTACCTTAAATATATGACAATCTACTAGTTTTGTGAATGTGTATATATATATTATACACTGTGAGTCAGGATGTAGTTGTGGAACTCTGTATTGCTTATAAGTTTGAAAATGCTGATACTGCAAATCAACGAAAAGCTTCACTTACTTAGCTTAGTAAAAATGTTTTAAGAAAAATAAAAAATTATATATTCTTGTTCATTAAAGTATTTTTCAACCATATATATATATATTAACAAAAAAAAATGTATCCATGGATTTTAATATATATACATATACATATATATATATATATATATATATATATATATATATATATATATATATATATATATGTATATATGTACTAATCCGTGATATGTATGGTTTTAATTTTATTTTTATTAGTGATTGAATATATTATACAATGTACAGTGTAACAGGTGTTTGTGACTAACACTTTGTATAAAATTGTTCCTGTAGCAAACACTTAGTTAAACGTACAATGAATAAATTCCATTTCAATATATAATAAAAATTTTCCTTGTGACACGCATTCTTTATCTCTTACATTAGCACAAACCTGCAACCAGCATCCTCGTCACGGAATTATGAGCGATATATTTACTTTAAATGGTGTAAAATATATTACTTGTAATCTCTGTGCAGAAGAAGGTTTTACAGATAAGAAAAACGTATTTTAGTTTGCGTGACTTGTCAAATATCTCAACTAAATTGGTCGACTTCCTATCGGAGGTTTTTGTAACATAGATTTTTTTGATATTTTGTATCAAGAAAATAATAAATGTAAATAAAAATAAACACAATAAAATAAATTAAATCCCATATCCGACATTAGTTTAACGCCTATAGCGGGGTGGTTTTTTCATTTCTTGTTATATTTACGTCAAGGATTAAATACGACTACTTTTCCTTCTTCAGCCAACGTCCTTGACAATTTCGACATAGAATGCTGTGCTGGCCATTAAAAGTTTGCCTTGCCTAGAAGGTTTCATCATTATGGAATTGATCCAGAGCGCTACAGAGGCTAGGCGAAACCATCTTTCTAGGCAGGTAGAGGAGACCTCGAGGCCCATTCCGTATGGATAGCTCTGGATATAGTCATTACAGACAGGTTGCAGCCGCGACGTCCTTTGGCAGGCTACTGGGGGTGGCGTTTGATCTTACTATCAGCTCCCATCTTTAGCCAGAAGCTAGTGCTTCTCAGGTTGTCATTCCCATTTGATTGATGGTCCGTCCTATAAAGCTGCACGAAGCTGGGTAATTTAATGGGGGGGGGGTCCATCTATTGAGGAATGTCATAACCAGCTCTAGCGAGTCCAAGGACACATTGTAAAACCATCTCTTTTAAGGGCCACAAGGTAATGCAGGGGTAATAGTCTGCAGTGCTGGTTCAGTAAGGACCACTTTCTTTGTATCGGTGCGAGTTGGGAACCTTCCAGAATACATCCCCTTTGTTGTTATATATTTCAACAGAATTTGCCTTGTAAACGGGTGGATTTTCACTTAGAGGTTGTTGTGGCATCAATACTTTAAGAAATTTCATTATTAGGAAATCGTTTATTAGGCCTGTAAACAGAAACAAACGCTAAAATAAACTAATTTAAACCCTAAATCTGGTAGTGGCTTAACCTATAAATTGGAAAGGTGTTTTTTTCCACTCCTTGTACAATTTACATCATATGGCCGAAAGCTTATTAGGTTAAAATGCAAAGTATGCAAATATTTATGTATTTTGTTCCATGAAATTATGTAAATGATGTTCCATCATGATAAAATTTATATTAATATACTAACCTAAATATATTCAATAATTGGTAAATTTATAATTTTGAGATTCATTTAATTAAAATTTCAGTAGATATTTTACAAAAATATGAATTATGTTCGAGGTGCAGAATTTAGTTCTTTGTATAGGTTGATTTATATAACACTAATTATTAAGTTTTTTTGCTTATATTAAGAAGTAAAATTCAGGTAACTTGTTATTGTGTCTGAACCCGTACAGAATATCTGGGACATTAATTGACCGTTAAAGGTTGTGTTGAAACTGTCGTCCGTCCACCTCTAGGCACAGCTGAACACATTGTACCATGCTATTGACAGTTTACTTAAGCGTTACGTTGTAAATACTGTTGATTTTACGTGTAATAATGTCCATCAGATCATCCAAGTTGAAAAATGTAGTAGCGTAGACAAGAGTCCACGTAGACTAAAGGGAAGACCCTTTAGATAACTCCGCAGGAATAAGTCTGGCGTGGTCAAGTCCAGTGATCTTGGGGCCACAAATTCCTGAAATTATGTGGTCTTTAAAGTAACTTTGGATCTCAGCATTAGGCTAACGTGAAGCATGACACGTGCCTCTGTCCTGTTAAAAGTACCCTTCATGGAGCTTTGTTGCGTCCAATTGCTCAAAGAATTCACTGAATATGCGTCAGTCCCCATCGGTGCTCACTGCATTGTGGGAAAAAATTGCAACCCACGATTCTCTCTCCTGATACTTCGCTCCTAACTTAGTTGTAGCATATTCCATCTATTGGCAAATTCGTGACATGCAATCAAAACTCCAAGACCTCCTGCGTCATTTGATAGGCAAATAAAATCTTTCGGTGTATTCCTTCTGAAATAATATACAAATGAAAATCTTGAGTTATATATGAGTCACCCTAATAAGAGCTGATAGGAAATATATAACATAAAATAATATGTTATTATATTACGGGTTTGTTCAAAACTACAAGAAAACCATTATAAATTATAGGTTCGTATGAGAGCAGAAGTAATAAGTATTTAATGTAACAGAAATAATCTCTTGTAGATAAATAAATGGGGTTTAAGGAAACATTTATTATGTATACCTTTTATTCAAAAGTAACAAATAAATTAGATTTTTGGATTTCCTATCACAAAAAAATTGAAAATAATATGTCTCTTAAACTTAATGCATATTTTTTAAAACAAGTTTATGCAAATTTCAAGATATATACGTTATAGGGTGTTTTTTAGGTTTATAAATGATATAACAATTTTGTGAAAAAAATGTAGTAAAAGAATTAAAACTGAATATGCCTAAATATAGAAAGTCATCTCCCAGCTGTTGTGACCATCATCCATAATGTGCAAGATTATTGTAATGTAGTGGAAATCTTGAATCCATGCACTATTATTTATTACAAAATTCTTTCAAATCTCAACGATTCACTGATGCGTTTTATTTCACAGAAGTAAAGTATCGAATTATATATCTAGATACCATAGTGTGAGGAAGTGGTGACATTTCGACTGGCCAGGTATTGGGTGAATATAAAACATTTTAAAAACACAAATTAAAAAAAAACAAATAAGACAAAATATATTGTATCTCTCTCTCTCGGGATATTTTCTATAAAATACGACAACAATATCTGAGAATATTAAATGTGTCTACTTCACAAAACACCTGCATCCAGACAAGCTTGAAGTTATATTACTGAAGAAATATAATCCTTGCTTTGAACTGTTACATTCTATAGTCACAGATACATTCCTTAGTCATAGATATTACCCATCCGAGCGAGTGTCGCTATACACTGGCACAAACAAACGCTTTCGCACGTCGTCTGTGACTTATTATTTACAATATATTTACTTCCCTCCAGCCATCTAATATGTTATTTACAAACTTTAGACAGAACACTGTTCCAGAGATACAGCTATGAGTATAGCATTGTATGAGAACATAAATACATCAAATGTATTTGTTTCACAAAACACCTGCTTTCAGGCAAGCTCAGAATTACCTTCCGAGAATAAATGTAAGCATTGTTTTGAATTGTTATCCATTCCGTCATCATAAATATTAAATAATTCTGGGGAGGGCGAAACATTCACACAAAGGTAGTTATAAACTTTCATGTGTAAAATACCTCTATGCGAGACATTCCTTATGTGCTATGTCATATAATAATTATTGAAATTTTGCACTTTATGTGAAGGTCTCATGTTTAGCCGAGAGCAAGCAGGGCTTCTCAAAGTGTGATCCGCGGAAGATATTTGAATCCTTATCTTAAGAAGCATATCTACCAAGAACGCCCCTGCATATTTTTTCGAACAAACAATTCAGGTTAATACTAAGAGTTGTGTCTGTTCCAAATGTATTCAATTTAAGAAATAAATAACAAATACGGTCCGCAATGACAACATTGGTAATTTAGGGGGTCCTCAACAAAAACAAATTTGAGAACCACTGGCTAAAAGTATATGAGCTATCATTAACAAGCATTATCTATCGCCTTAACCCTACTTAAATACAACTTCTTATAGAGTTTTGTACAGAGTTACGTAGGTATATTGATTGTATTTCGCTTTACATAAAACAAGTAACATAAACAAACAATGTTTAAAGTCAATTCCTACTTTGGTCAACAAATGTTTTTTAAATTGTAGTTACTACATTTGATTGAATAATTACAATCAATATAAATAAAGTAACATAATTTATGCCTTAATACAGTAGTTCTACCACATAACCTTTAATCTAAAATCAGCTGTTTTATGAAATGTTAAGATATCATTTATTTACCATATTATAACTATATTGCCAATCAGGGGTGAATAGATTTTCCCACATATAAAACTAAAATTGTTTCAATAAATTTAATTATTGAATTATTATTTGAAAAATACTGTATTAACATCAAGTACCATCCACTAAAAGTTTAAAAAAATGTATTTGAACTTGGGTGAATGAATAGAAAGTATTTTATTAATGATTGAAAATTTGGACAAGATATATATAAGGAGAGTGTGAGTTAATAGAAAGAATTGAATTACAATTTAAAGGGGCTTTTTAGATAACAATAAGAGTCCTATTAAAATATTTTTTCCACTAGATTCCTTCAAAAATGACCGCTTTTGGTTCTCGTTATGTGTAACAAAAGACCCCGTTTCCAAGTCTAGACCGGGAAAAACAGCTGTTAATATTTCCCTCATTGCTTGTAGTTATGCGTTTGGCCACCAGTTGCGCTAGCAGTCTGAGGAATGTATTATCCGTTTCGTATCAGCTGTTCTTAATCTCTTATTTTAGTTTGAAACATACAAAAATATTGTTGTTATTTTATAAGAAATATTATTGCGTAATTGTGGTAAAATGTTTGACAACATTCCTTATAATTATAAAATATTTTGATAAATAGTGGGAGCTGCTAATAATAAATAACATTAAATAACAGTTTTACATGTTGAAAGTACCTTTATTGTTTGAAAATGTAGGTTAAAATGTTATGTTTGTTTTCATCAATTACATTATGTTAGTAAACTATACTGGTTTTAATACTATTATGTTTGCAATGTTATGCAAAGTGTCGTTTATAACTTGTAACCAAAGTGTTTACCCGGTTCTTCGTTGAATATCCGGTCCAGGCGTAAGATCGCGCTCAGGAAAGACCACTTTCGGCACCAGTCATGAAATATACTATAACAAATGTCTGTGTATTTCCACACACAATGTTTTTGACAAAGAGATTACAAAGATGTTTTTTCAATTCTTCTCTAATTCTAAACTATGAAAGAATACATAGGTCCTGGTCAAGCAATCAGTCGATTTTGTGCTCCGTAAATCCGGAAACACGTCCGTAACTGCAGAGGCATTTCCGGTTGATCAGCTGTGCAGACTACGAGGTCAATAAAGACGAGCCTAGGTAGGTCACCAGAGGCGGGGTAATATCCCGGATCCGGATCAGTTCGGAGCTCGATATTTCCTCCTTCCCATCGCACCTACAGGATTTTCCACTCACCATAAATCTGCCGTGCCTTTCGTTATTACAATAAATATCGAACAAAATGGTATGCTGTTTTATCTAGTTGTAAACTCTAAGTATCCCTTAAATAAATATATATTTGTTGTTGTAACAAAAAACCTATCTATAGTTGTAATCCTAAAAATCAAATTCAATAATTCTGTCCAAGAATTTGTAGAAATAAAATCCTGAATACTAAACGGTTCTCGGTAAAGATGGTGGACATATTACCATTTATTGGGGGGTGGAGGTAGAAAAAGTACAGGAAACGGACACGGTTTAAAAAAATATATAATTAGTTTGGCTTTAAACCTTAGTATGCCTACATTTGCTTAGTAATATATTTAAAACTGCAACAAAAATAAAAATGTTTAGAATTATGTAGTTTATTATACTTATGTTTACAATATTAAATATTACGTTAACTGAACAAACATACTCAAGTTATGTCATACCATGATACATGACGTCACCGCAACAAAATTAAACGTCATGCATTTAGGAACTAAGGCAGTTATTCCGTATTACCAAATACATCATCTTCCACTGCTTAATTACCTTTATTTATATATGTACTTATATTAAGAATAGGAGGGATATGGTCGGACACACAAGACTTTTATTTTATACCGGGTGTGTTATCCTCTCGCGTGCTTAACTCTTTCTTCAATACACTTGCGCAAACCTAACTATTTATTAACACTCGTTCCTACTTTATAATTTGGATTAGTCGCCACCTTGAAGATTTAAAAATCGTTACCATAAGATTCAAGGAAGTTAAATAAACTGTATTTTCCAAAAACTTTCAACCAGGAAATAATTTGTTTAAAATCCATATATATATACATATATATATATATATATATATATATATATATATATATATATATACATATATATATATATATATATATACATATATATATATATATATATATATATATATATATATATATATATATATAAAGAACTAAGTCAAAATACAAATACAATAATTATAATTGAATTTACAATTTAAAGCTTTTCCTTGGCTAACAGTACCAACATCATCAGGAATTTTAAACTTAGTTTAAGTTTTTAGTTTTAAGAATTTAGTAGTTAATTCAATTATAATTCTTGTATTTTGACTTAGTTCTTTATTAATACACAAGAATACATATTGCGATATATATATATATATATATATATATATATATATATATATATATCAGAATAACAATATTAGGTGGAAAAATAGAAAACGAATTACCTTGTTATTTCCATTTTCCTTTCTATGTATGGTGTTAGACTATTATTTTTGGTTCTTACTATTTACACGCTCACTTTTTTTTACTAAAATTTTGGTAGTAAAGAGATAAAATAATTCAATATAAATACATGTTTAAATCATAAGTTTGAAAAATCCTATGGAAATAATTTTAAATTACATTATTACCTCCGAAGCATATTGAACAGGGATTGAAATTTTGTGGGGAATCATAAATAATGTTTCAGATAATCACTTACTTTTTACTTCAGCCAACTTCCGTCCTTGGTCTCTCAGCCATCCGACGCCGTGCCTCCCAGTATAATGTAGCGAGTCCTTCCCTGGACTCCTCGTTAAAGATATCTTTCAGGCCGTCACAAGTGGTAAGATGCTCTGCCGCCCCTTCGTTGTCGGAGCAGAGTGGGCAGATTGGTGTGTCTACCACTTTCATGCGATGCAGGTGTCTCTGCAGGTAGTCATGTCCAGTGGTCATCCTAAACAAAGCCACGGCTACGCCTCTCGGAAGATCCAGTGGTATGCTTGATTGGATGATCTTTTCCCATTGCTTTCCTGTAGCAGCTTGTCTCCTGTCCCGTTTCACAGAGTCACTGATAGTGCTGTTCATACTCCGACAGACACTGCGGTATGAGAAGGGGAGGATCGGCTGCGCCATGGAGCAGCCATGCTTGGCCAAACTATCTGCTTTTTCGTTTCCTCTGATGTCACAGTGCCCCGGCACCCATTGTACTGCGATCTGTGTTGTTTTCTGCAACATGCGGAGTGTTTTCTGGCAGTTGTTTATTTCCTTCCCTTCTTGTGGCTTTGGGGAGGCGATCGCCTGAATCGCGGATGTTGAGTCCGAGAGGAAAACTACCTTCTTTTTGTTGGCCGACAGAAGAATCTCTCTGGCTGCTTCGCCGATGGCGGTCACTTCTCCTTCGAAGTTGGTTCCGTTTTAACTTACTGCTATTGATTTTTCCCCAATTGATGAGAACTATCGGGCTCCGGATGCGTCATGCATTGCCGATCCATCTGTGTGCACACGCAGCCATTCGTCGGCCGGATACCTCTCGTTGATCATAGCTTCTGTGAGTACTTTGAGTTCGCAGATTTGGATGTCGGCTTTACTCAGGTTTACACCAAGTATTGATGTGCACGATGGTATTTCGGTCCTTTCCTTTATATATTTCGTTTTCTTGAAAGGTTGTCGCTCTGATTCTTCCAATCCATGCTTTCTTCTTATTTCTGCCGCTTTTGCCAGTGGTGTGACTTGGGTTTTAAGCCTTTGGTTTGAGCATCTGTATTTCTTCCAGAAGTCATCGTTGGTTCTTAAGGCTCTTTCGAAGAATTTGATAGCAGCCTTGTCCCTGCGAGCGTTCTAAAATATTGTTGTTATTTTATAAGAAATATTATTGCGTAATTGTGGTAAAATGTTTGACAACATTCCTTATAATTATAAAATATTTTGATAAATAGTGGGAGCTGCTAATAATGAATAACATTAAATAACAGTTTTACATGTTGAAAGTACCTTTATTGTTTGAAAATGTAGGTTAAAATGTTATGTTTGTTTTCATCAATTACATTATGTTAGTAAACTATACTGGTTTTAATAATATTATGTTTGCAATGTTATGAAAAGGGTCGTTCATAACTTGTAACCAAAGTGTTTACCCGGTTCTTCGTTGAATATCCGGTCCAGGCGTAAGATCGCGTTCAGGAACGACCACTTTCGGCACCAGTCATGAAATATACTATAACAAATGTCTGTGTATTTCCACACACAATGTTTTTGACAAAGAGATTACAAAGATGTTTTTTCAATTCTTCTCTAATTCTAAACTATGAAAGAATACATAGGTCCTGGTCAAGCAATCAGTCGATTTTGTGCTCCGTAAATCCGGAAACACGTCCGTAACTGCAGAGGCATTTCCGGTTGATCAGCTGTGCAGACTACGAGGTCAATAAAGACGAGCCTAGGTAGGTCACCAGAGGCGGGGTAATATCCCGGATCCGGATCAGTTCGGAGCTCGATATTTCCTCCTTCCCATCGCACCTACAGGATTTTCCACTCACCATAAATCTGCCGTGCCTTTCGTTATTACAATAAATATCGAACAAAATTGTATGCTGTTATATCTAGTTGTAAATTCTAAGTATCCCTTAAATAAATATATATTTGTTGTTGTAATACGAGAAGACTGAAAAGGAAAATCCATCATGTACCACCCATCCTGAAAGAGAACAATGAATGGGCAAGATCGGACCAAGAAAAAGCTGACACGTTTGGAGATCATCTGGAAAACATCTTCAAGCCGAATGAAGCTACGAATGAAGAAGAACTTCACCTAAACACTAATAATCAGTCTAAAATTATTAAAAAAGTGACATTAAAAGAGCTTAAACGAGAACTAAAATACAACTTGAACCCGAAGAAAGCACCAGGATACGATTTAATCACAGGACTAGTGCTGAAAAAACTGACAACAAAAGGACTAAAAATTTTTTTATTATTAATTAATGCGTCCCTTAGACTTATGCACGTCCCTGCAACATGGAAAGTGGCGGAGATGATCATGATCCTGAAACCCGGCAAAACAGCAACAGAGGTCAAGTCGTATAGGCCGATATCACTTCTACCTATAATGTCAAAACTCTTTGAAAAGCTGCTTCTCAACAGGCTTAAACCTATCATCGTGGAAAAGAACTTATTGCCCGACCATCAATTTGGATTCAGGCGAGGACACTCTACGGTGGAACAGGTGCATCGACTAATTGACATCATTGAAAAAGCTCTGGAAGGTGAGGAGGTCTGCTCGATTGTCTTCCTGGATGTTTCACAAGCCTTCGATAAAGTTTGGCATGAAGGCTTGATTCACAAACTCAACATGTTTCTGCCAGCCCAGTTTGTAAATCTACTGAAATCGTACATATCGAACAGACTGTTTCGAGTAAACCACGAATCTACGTATTCTGACTTCAAGGAAATACAAGCTGGAGTCCCACAAGGCAGCGTATTGGGACCAATCCTGTACTTGCTGTACACCAGTGATCTTCCGCAAACAGCCAACGTCATCACGGCCACTTTCGCAGACGACACAGCAAACGCAGCGACAGCGAAAACCGTTCAAGAATCGACAACACGTTTACAAAGATCAAACGATTCAGTTGAGGCTTGGACCAAGAAATGGCGCATCAAACTCAACGACCAGAAGGCAGTCCATGTGAACTTTACAAACAAGAGGATCCCAAACCCTCAGAGGCTCGAAATGAATGGAAGTGTTATCCCATATCATGATTCAGCTAAATATCTCGGCATGAATCTTGATGCAAAAGCCAAATGGGTCGAGCATGTCAAAATAAAACTCACAGAACTCCAGACTCGCTACAGGCAAATGTATTGGCTACTCGGTCGAAATTCACGGGTATCAATATACAACAAGCTATTGGTATATAACCAAATCCTCAAACCGGTTTGGACGTATGGTATACAGCTTTGGGGCTGTGCCAGCAAATGTCACATACAAGGGATACAACGCTTCCAGAACAAAGTACTAAGAAACATCGCCAACGCTCCTTGGTATGTGCGTAACAGTGACTTGCATTGCGATCTTGGTGTACCCATGGTCGAGGAAGTCATAAAACAGAACGCCATCAAACACGTAAATCGGCTCACTCAACACGAAAATCCTGAGGCACTGAGACTTCTCGACAACAACCACCTGACAAGACGACTCAAAAGGACAAAACCATTTGAACTCGTTGAACGACAAGAGTGACAACAATACTCTTCCTCACGCCGGTTGGCTTCCAACATCAAACAAGATACAATAGAAATCAATGGATTCTTTGTAATATAAGCTAAAATATAATTATTAAATGTAAATTAATGGTTGGTCAGAAATGACCAGTTTTAATGAAAAAAAAAAAAAAAAAAAAAAAAAAAAAAAAAAAAAAAAATTGTTGTTGTAACAAAAAAAATATCTATAATTGTAATCCTAAAAAACAAATTCACTAATTCTGTCCAAGAATTTGTAGAAATAAAATCCTGATTACTAAACGGTTCTCGGTAAAGATGGTGGACATATTACCATTTATTGGGGGGTGGAGTTAGAAAAAGTAAAGGAAACGGACACGGTTTAAAAAAATATATAATTAGTTTGGCTTTAAACCTTAGTATGCCTACATTTGCTTAGTAATAAATTTAAAACTGTAACAAAAATAAAAATGTTTAGAATTATGAGGTTTATTATACTTATGTTTACAATATTAAATATTACGTTAACTGAACAAACATACTCAAGTTATGTCATACCATGATACATGACGTCACCGCAACAAAATTAAACGTCATGCGTTTAGGAACTAAGGCAGTTATTCCGTATTACCAAATACATCATCTTCTACTGCTTAATTACCTTTATTTATATATGTACTTATATTAAGAATAGGAGGGATATGGTCGGACACAAGACTTTTATTTTATACCGGGTGTGTTATCCTCTCGCGTGCTTAACTCTTTCTGCAATACCTCTGCACAAACCTAACTATTTATTAACACTCGTTCCTACTTTATAATTTTGGATTAGTCGCCACCTTGAAGATTTAAAAATCGTTACAATAAGATTCAAGGAAGTTAAATAAACTGTATTTTCCAAAAACTTTCAAATAGGAAATAATTTGTTTAAAATCCATATATATACATATATATATATATATATATATATATATATATATATATATATATATATATATATAAAGAACTAAGTCAAAATATAAATACAATAATTATAATTGAATTTACAATTTAAAGCTTTTCCTTGGCTAACAGTACCAACATCATCAGGAATTTTAAACTTAGTTTAAGTTTTTAGTTTTAAGAATTTAGTAGTTAATTCAATTATAATTCTTGTATTTTGACTTAGTTCTTTATTAATACACAAGAATACATATTGCGATATATATATATATATATATATATATATATATATATATATATATATATATATATAAATATATATATCAGAATAACAATATTAAGTGGAAAAATAGAAAATGAATTACCTTGTTATTTCCATTTTCCTTTCTATGTATGGTGTTAGACTATTATTTTTGGTTCTTACTATTTACACGCTCACTTTTTTGTACTAAAATTCTGGTAGTAAAGAGATAAAATAATTCAATATAAATACATGTTTAAATCATAAGTTTGAAAAATCCTATGGAAATTATTTTGAATTACATTATTACCTCCGAAGCATATTGAACAGGGATTGAAATTTTGTGGGGAATCATAAATAATGTTTCAGATAATCACTTACTTTTTACTTCAGCCAACGCCCGTCCTTGGTCTCTCAGCCATCCGACGACGTGCCTCCCAGTATAATGTAGCGAGTCCTTCCCTGGACTCCTCGTTAAAGATATCTTTCAGGCCGTCACAAGTGGTAAGATGCTCTGCCGTCCCTTCGTTGACGGAGCAGAGTGGGCAGATTGGTGTGTCTACCACTTTCATGCGATGCAGGTGTCTCTGCAGGTAGTCATGTCCAGTGGTCATCCTAAACAAAGCCACGGCTACGCCTCTCGGAAGATCCAGTGGTATGCTTGATTGGATGATCTTTTCCCATTGCTTTCCTGTAGCAGATTGTCTCCTGTCCCGTTTCACGGAGTCACTGATAGTGCTGTTTATACTCCGACAGACACTGCGGTATGAGAAGGGGAGGATCGGCTGCGCCATGGAGCAGCCATGCTTGGCCAAACTATCTGCTTTTTCGTTTCCTCTGATGTCACAGTGCCCCGGCACCCATTGTACTGCGATCTGTGTTGTTTTCTGCAACATGCGGAGTGTTTTCTGGCAGTTGTTTATTTCCTTCCCTTCTTGTGGCTTTGGGGAGGCGATCGCCTGAATCGCGGATGTTGAGTCCGAGAGGAAAACTACCTTCTTTTTGTTGGCCGACAGAAGAATCTCTCTGGCCGCTTCGCCGATGGCGGTCACTTCTCCTTCGAAGTTGGTTCCGTTTTAACCTACTGCTATTGATTTTTCTCCAATTGATGAGAACTATCGGGCTCCGGATGCGTCATGCATTGCCGATCCATCTGTGTGCACACGCAGCCATTCGTCGGCCGGATACCTCTCGTTGATCATAGCTTCTGTGAGTACTTTGAGCTAGCAGATTTGGATGTCGGCTTTACTCAGGTTTACACCAAGTATTGATGTGCACGATGGTATTTCGGTCCTTTCCTTTATATATTTCGTTTTCTTGAAAGGTTGTCGCTCTGATTCTTCCAATCCATGCCTTCTTCTTATTTCTGCCGCTTTTGCCAGTGGTGTGACTTGGGTTTTAAGCCTTTGGTTTGAGCATCTGTATTTCTTCCAGAAGTCATCGTTGGTTCTTAAGGCTCTTTCGAAGAATTTGATAGCAACCTTGTCCCTGCGAGCGTTAAGGGGCTCAATATCTGTTTGACTCTCTAACGCTGCAATTGGGGTAGACTTCGCAGCACCACATATCAGTTTCAATGCATTGTTTTGGGCGGTATTCAGGTCTTTCTTTGCATTATCAGAAGCCGTGTTGTAAGCTTCTGAGCCGTATTCAAAGATTGGGCGGATGTAAGACTTGTATGTAGTAATCAGAACGTCCTTAGTAGCACCCCACTTCGTTCCAGTCAGTCTCTTCATTATATTCAGCCTTTTTGCAGCTTTTGTTACAGCACCCTCTAGATGTCCCGACCACTGGAGTTTGCTGTCCAGAGCGATACCCAAGTACCTGGTTGATCGCGTTATTGGCAGGTCAGTAGTCCCTATTACTACGTGTGGATCGTAAGTTTTAGTTGATAGCGTGAATAACTGTGCCGTGGTCTTGTTTTCGTTAATAATCAGATCGTTTTTGGAGCACCATCTTTTGACTCCACCTAATGTCTCGTTTATTTTGGTTTCCAAGGAGTTGATGTTGCTGTTGGTCGCCCATATTATCACATCATCTGCGTAACAGAGTACTTCGACTCCCGGGTTATTTACCTTAATGTTGCAGATTAAATCATTCATGTAAAGATTGAAAAGAGTACAACTGCTGGCCGCTCCCTGGGGGAGTCCCCTTCTCTGTTGACGGAACTGAGAACTTCTGTTCCCATAGCGGACCTTTATAAATCGTTGGCTCAGAAATTAATT
Source organism: Prosapia bicincta (assembly GCA_036971475.1). NCBI lineage: Eukaryota > Metazoa > Arthropoda > Insecta > Hemiptera > Cercopidae > Prosapia > Prosapia bicincta. The sequence goes on along the minus strand of JBAIZL010000010.1, from coordinate 5,710,344 downwards.
TATCCAGTTCAACATGTTTCCTGCCACTCCGTAGTTGGCAATTTTGTTATAGAGGAGTTTTCTGCTAACTGTGTTGTAAGCTTCCCGGAAGTCAATAAAACACGCAAGGGTGGACATTTTTCGGTGAAAGTCATCTTTCACGCACTGGGAGAGCTTATTGACTTGGTCAGTAGTGGATTTGTGTTTTCTAAAACCAGCCTGTTCATCACGAATTATATTAGTTCTCTCTATATAGGCCTTCAGCCTGTGGTTGACCATCCTTTCCATAACTTTGCAGGTAACAGAAGTAAGACTGATCGGTCTATAACTGCTTAATTTCTCGGGATCATTTCCCTTCTTAAACACGGGTACCACTACCGCCTTCTTCCACGTGTCTGGGATACCGATGAGCCAGCTCTCATTCATAGCCATGAGTAAGGTTTTTGTGCTTCTTTGCCCAGATGTACAATGAATTCGGGATAGATATCATCAATTCCACAGCTTCTTCCACACCTGATTTCACTTATAGCTAGCCTTAATTCCGACAAGTTAAAATCCGCCTGGAAAAGGTTTATGTCTTTCCCGCTCAGTGCGGTTGCTGGGGTTGCTATTTTTTGGTGGTTCTTAAAGTGCTGGCAGTCTGGTCGTGAGGAGAACAATTTACAGAAAAGGTTGGCTCTGTCCTCCTTGTTGACAATGATTTCTTGTCCATGTTTGTTCGGGTGGGCTTTGAAGCTCTTACTTTCGTTATTCAGCCTGGAGATGAATTTGTGTGCTTTAGTTCCGTCCTTCTTGAACGCGATTCCGTCCTTCTTGAAGTCGATTCCCGCGATGAAATTTCTGAATTTACTTCTTTTGCTATTTACTATCGTCCGTTGCAGTTTCGCCTGTGCCTTCCTAAGTTTGATACAATCACCCAGGTTGTTGCTGTGTTCTGCCGTGTGCCTGGCAGCGTCTCTTTCTTTCTTGAGCTTTGTAAGTTCCTCACTCCAGAATGTGAGTACTTTTTTACTTGGCCTCTGGGGATTTGGAGTTCGGCGAACTCTAGTATAGATTTCGTGATTTTCTTCATTGTGCTGTTCGGGTTTCCTGTCGGAAATATATTCTTCAGTCTTTCGTCAGTGTCTTCAGCGAAGGCAGTCCAATTTGCCTTTTTGAAGTTCCATCTCGTTAGCCTTTTCCTGGGCTGGACGTTTTCCTTTGGTCTTGTTTTTAGTAGAATAATTTTGTGTCCACACCCGGAGGGGTCCTCCAGCAGTTGGTGTTGGCAGCGGTCGGCGATACTTGCATGCGGCAAGATCAGGTCCGGTTTGCCGAGGTGGCCAGTAAAGGAAAGAAAGGTATGATCGGTCGTCAGGAGAGTGAGCGGCACGCTGTCGATGAAATCTTCCATGGCTCTTCCCACCGTTGTTGTTCGCGAGTACCCCCATCTGACAGAAAGTGCGTTGAAATCGCCAATAATAATTGTATCGTTGTCGATCGTCTGATCCAGTCTATGGTCATTAAAAACGTTGTTCGGTGGGTTGTAGGCTCCTACAACTCAAAATTGATTGTTGTCAATCCAGAAATCAACTTGTATTGCTTCCATTTTGTCGTCTTCGTCCATTTCATGTATGATTTTGAACTAATTGTAGGTCTTTCCTAATCCAAACAATCATTCCCGATGCCACTTGTCTGCTTCTTTGTAACGTATGAATCGTGTAATTGTCAAACTGGTAAAATTGAGTTGTGTCGGTGGCGGCTCCTGCTTCAGCAACTATAAAAAAGTCAATCTAATATTCATGCAAAATAGTCTTCAGCTCGCTGAATTTTGTGAGACTAAGTCTGCCTGCGTTCGAAAATATAATAATAAAACTACGTGATTTATGCATGATAGAGACGTCGTTAAGCTGGCCCCGAAAAGGGCCGATTCGTCTTCTTCCTCTTTTAGATTGTGGCACGGTTATAGACAAAGAGCTGTAGTTCATTTAGCATTACCCAGGGTACACCGCGTGGAGGCGAACTACTTTGTACCCCGTTTCAGATAATCAAGGGATCTGAAAACAACTCAAACATTATTTCAATCAATTAGACGGTATAATCTACAGTTTTATAATTTATATTACGTGTTTCCAAAAATAATTTATATTATTTACGAAAATAATCTAGATTATTTACAAAAATTATTTTACATTATTTGGAAAAAACAGTTTTAAAAATTATTTTTTACAAAAATAATGGAATATAGTTTTAAAACTTACAGGTGCAAAACAATTAAATAGAATATTTAAATATACAGATACATCCTTATTACAACAAAGGATGGTTTTTACCCCAAAAATGTCAAAAACATTCTCTGGCACAGGGTAGATTTAAAATACGAAAGTAGAGAATTAATCCAAAATTCAACCAAAATCCGTGAGGCTTACAAAATCATACGGTAATGCCGAATATATACCCCCCAAGACTACTATAAATGGTATATATATACTTTAAATACGGTTTTAGGTTTAATTTTTTTTTATACTGACGAGTGGATTGAAATTATGCAATTTCCACAAAATGTTCTCCCATGCAGAATCTGAAATGAAATGAGAAATTCGTGAAATTAATAAATACGAAAAGCTAAACTAAAGCACTCCACTTGCAACATAGTTCCCACTCAGGGTAGGTGGGGGGAGGGGAGACAATTTGTACATTATAATGACGAGCCGCTTTTGCTCTGAAACTTTTGCAACTTGCTTGCCTTTATTTAATTAGAGCATATTTTACGTGGAATTATGAATAGACATTCTGAAACAATCGCCGCCGGAGCTAAGCTTTGAATAATGTCGCGACTCGAAAGCTATTAACGTCGACATTTATCTGCTCTGTATTAAAGTTTCAATTTGTTAATGAAATGATAAGTTAAACTAAAGTTTAGATTTTTAATTTATTCACTTCGCCCTTTACAAAATATTTTAGAATAGTGAATTTGTATCTAGTCCCAAGGGCTTTTTCCGAGCCACAAAAGAGTTTCTCGGAAACTTCATCAGGGACCGGAAATACACCTTGGGGGTCAGCAAGGAGCCATTCTTTTTATAAGACAGCAAATATAATAATTTGGGAGCGCAGGTAGTTATTTCGTATAACCAAATACGCCATCGTTTATTGGTAAATTTATATTGGTACTTATATTAGGAATAGGAGCGTCAAGACACTTTAGCCTTTCACTTTATACCGCGATACGTTAGCGGGTATGTAACTATAGCTAGAATTCAATTTAACCATGATACGTGCAATATGGTTTCGACGGCAATCTGCTGTAGGCACTAAGAAAATGTCATATACCTCTTTGAGAAACACACTTCTAGCTATGGGAAAGTTTTCTGAGTGGGAAAGCTAGACTTTCAACATGAAGATACTCAGTTTGAATCCGGCTTCGATCCCCGAAATATTTATAATTTATTCATTGAAAAAATGTTAAAAAAAACTGTATTAACATAAAATATTATTCGTCACAGGTAACAAAAAAAAATATATGAACTTGATTGGATGAATAAAAACGTATTTTATCAAGGACTTAAAATTAAGTATATAACAGGACTTAAGATATATATCAGGAGAGTGTGAGCTAATAGAAGGAATTAAAAAAAACGTTTTCAAATAAAAAGAAATTTGTTCGAAATATATATAAACGATTGCTTCTAGTTTGTTTAAAATAAAAGTTGTACATGGGAATTATAGCCGCAACACATTTTACGTTGTTATATGTATACAAACAATTTTTGAAGTAAAATAATGAAATAAGTAATTAATTTAGGAATAAACCTCGGATAATTGTAGACTTGGTGGAGACACACGATTTATATTGCTTTCCTCAGAGATGAGAAGAGGTGGAAATGAAGAATGTAGATATTTTATTACTTTCCAAATGTAACAAATCGTGTTGCATAGAAGAATTTGTGAAACATATTACTGATCTTGCTTAGAAATAAAAATAATAATATCAAGTAATACAAGTAAGCGAAGAGTTACTCACAGTGATTAGCCCAATTCTTTCAACAAGACATACAACCCTTATCTCTTACACTTATTTAATTTTACCTCAGCGTAAAATCCCTATATTTCAAGTCACTTATAATCTCCTGAACACAACATATCTTACATTCCTTTAATATAACCTTCTTTATTTCGTAGATAATATTTCTTCCGTTATTAAAGTCTAGCCTCTCTGTTATAAAGTGCAAAACACTTTAAGCAAATCCACACGTTTTAGTGTTTCCTTTCGCTATTTTCAGATTAAATAAACCTCAGTCGACATATTCTCTAATTCTAAGATATAAATCCACTGTTTAGTAAACTCTGTTATGTAGAGAATAGAGATGAGGAAATAGACAGTTACGGCACGTAAACGTGTGTAGAAATTATATTTTGTTTGCCATTTTAGGACAAACTAAACACAAATGTTCTTAGTGTTTTGTGATAGCTGTTACATACTGGCGTAGGAGCGCTAAGTAGCTAAGTATTGTTCTTTGAAATAGAATTTAGAATATCCCCCTCGATAGGAATGTTGACACATATCCCTCCTCAGGCCGTGGACGGTGTGGAGACTTAAAATATGGAATATATATATATATATATATATATATATGTGTGTGTGTGTGTGTGTATATTTAAAAGTTTTAAAAGATTTACCTTTGAGTCTTAGTCTTCAGTGAAAAATATTACCTCATTTGCTGGCTTTATTGAGTTGTCCGATCGATGAGAGAGGTTACAATGGTCACCAGCTATCACTACCTTCTCTGACCTGGTACTTCACGACACTCTCTCCCTTTGACCTCTCTTAACCCACTTTCAATAATGTAAAGTTTATTTTAAAAGTGGATCCTGAAAAATCGTGTTTTTAGCAAACGGGTGTTTATAATGGATACTGGCGCGTACTGCTCTCGGGCGGCAACCATTAAAACTAATAACTATTACGGCTGTTAGGCGGCAATACCAAAAAACTATTACAGACCTCCCTCATGAAACGGAAATCGGGGGTGGGTGAAATGTTAAACCCTTGTGTGTGTGTGTGTGTGTGTGTGTGTGTGTGTGTGTGTGTGTGTGTGTGTGTGTGTGTATAGTATCTGATGTAGAAAGTTTGAGAGTGTCGAGGTGCGGCGACGGAACCGCGCTCACGAGGAGAACTGTGCCGGAGCTTGGCCCCGAGAGTAGGCCTATCTACCGATTATCTAGTCTATTGCATCCTATAAGTAATGAGCTCAAACCTCAACAAATGTAAAGTAATATGAGTGCTATATTTATACCAATAAAATGTTGGATAGCATAAAACAATTTAGTCTTAGACTTCATAGCCATGAGTAAGGTTTTTTTGCTTCTTTGCCCAGATGTACAATGAATTCGGGATAGACATCATCAATTCCACAGCTTCTTCCACACCTGATTTCACTTATAGCTAGCCTTAATTCCGACAAGTTAAAATCCGCCTGGAAAACGTCTATGTCTTTCCCACTCAGTGCGGTTGCTGGAGTTGCTATTTTTCGGTGGTTCTTAAAGTGCTGGCAGTCTGGTCGTGAGGAGAACAATTTACATTAAAGGTTGGCAATGTCATCCCTGTTGACAATGATGTCTTGTCCATGTTTGATCGGGTGGGCTTTGAAGCTCTTACTTTCGTTATTCAGCCTGGAAATGAATTGGTGTGCTTTAGTTCCGTCCTTCCTGAAGTCGATTCCCGCGATGAAATTTTTGAATTTACTTCTTTTGCTATTTACTATCGTCCGTTGCAGTTTCACCTGTGCTTCCTAAGTTTGATGCAATCACCCAGGTTGTTGCTGTGTTCTGCCGTGTGTCTGGCAGCGTCTCTTTCTTTCTTGACCTTTGTAAGTTCCTCACTCCAGAATTGTGAGTACGTTTTTACTTGGCCTCTGAGGATATGGAGTTCGGCGATCTCTAGTATAGATTTTGTGATTTTCTTCATTGTGCTGTTCGGTTTTCCTGTCGGAAATATATTCCTCAGTCTTTCGTCAGTGTCTTCAGCGAAGGCAGTCCAAATTGCCTTTTTGAAGTTCCATCTCGCTTTTCCTGGGCTGGACGTTTTCCTTTGGTCTTGTTTTTAGTAGAATAATTTTGTGTCCACACCCGGAGGGGTCCTCCAGCAGTTGGTGTTGGCAGCGGTCGGCGATACTTGCATGCGGCAAGAACAGGTCCGGTTTGCCGAGGTGGCCAGTAAAGGAAAGAAAGGTATGATCGGTCGTCAGGAGAGTGAGCGGCACGCTGTCGATGAAATCTTCCATGGCTCTTCCCACCGTTGTTGTTCGCGAGCACCCCTATCTGACAGAAGATGCGTTGAAATCGCCAATAATAATTGTATCGTTGTCGATCGTCTGATCCAGTCTATGGTCATTAAAAATGTTGTTCGGTGGATTGTAGGCTCCTACAACTCGAAAATGATTGTTGTCAATCCAGCAATCAACTTGTATTGCTTCCATTTTGTCGTCTTCGTCCATTTCATGTATGATTTTGAACTTAGATGGTAGGTCTTTCCTAATCCAAACAATCATTCCCGATAACACTTGTCTGCTTCTTTGTATTGTATGAATCGTGTAATTGTCAACCTGGTAAAATTGAGTTGTGTCGGTGGCGGCTCCTGCTTCAACAACTATAAAAAGGTCAATCTGATATTCATGCAAAATAGTCTTTAACTGGCTGGATTTTGTGAGACTCAGTCCGCCTGCGTTCCAAAATATAATATTAAAACTACGCGATTTATGCCTGATAGAGGCGTCGTTATGCTGGCCCCGAAAAGGGCCGATTCGTTTCTTCTTCTTTTAGGTTGTGGCACGGTTATAGACAAAGAGCTGTAGTTCATTTAGCATTACCCAGGGTACACCGCGTGGAGGCGAACTACTTTGTACCCCGTTTCAGATAATCAAGGGATCTGAAAACAACTCAAACATGATTTCAATCAATTAGACGGTATAATCTACATTGTTATAATTTATATTACGTGTTTCCAAAAATAATTTATATTATTTACGAAAATAATTTAGATTATTTACGAAAATAATTTAGATTATTTACAAAAATTATTTTACATTATTTAGAAAAAACAGTTTTAAAAAATTATTTTTTACAAAAATAATGGAATATAGTAAAACTTACAGGTACAAAAAAATTAAATATAATGTTTAAACATACAGATACAACCTTATTACAACAAAGGATGGTTTTCACCCCTAAAATGTCAAAAACAATCTCTGGCACAGGGTAGATTTTAAATACGAAAGTAGAGAATTAATCCAAAATTCAACCAAAATCCGCGAGGCTTACAAAATCATACGGTAATGCCGAATATATACCCCCCAAGACTACTGTAAACTGTACAGATATACTTTAAATATGGTTTTAGGTTTAATTTTTATTTTATACTGACGAGTGGATTGAAATTATGCAATTTCCACAAAATGTTCTCCCATGCAGAATCTGAAATGAAATGAGAAATTCGTGAAATTAATAAATACGAAAAGCCAAACTAAAGCACTCCACTTCCAACATAGTTCCCACTCAGCGTAGGTGGAGGGACAATTTGTACCTAATAATTAAGAGCCGCTTCTGCTCTGAAACTTTTGCAACTTGTTTGCCATTATTTAATGAAAGCATATTTTACGTGGAATTATGAATAGACATTCTGAAACAATCGCCGCCGGAGCTAAGCTTTGAATAATGTCGCGACTCGAAAGCTATTAACGTCGACATTTATCTGCTCTGTATTAAAGTTTCAATTTGTTAATGAAATGATAAGTTAAACTAAAGTTTAGATTTTTAATTTATTCACTTCGCCCTTTACAAAATATTTTAGAATAGTGAATTTGTATCTAGTCCCAAGGGCTTTTTCCGAGCCACAAAAGAGTTTCTCGGAAACTTCATCAGGGACCGGAAATACACCTTAGGGGTCAGTAAGGAGCCATTCTTTTTATAAGACAGCAAATATAATAATTTGGGAGCGCAGGTAGTTATTTCGTATAACCAAATACGCCATCGTTTATTGGTAAATTTATATTGGTACTTATATTAGGAATAGGAGCGTCAAGACACTTGAGCCTTTCACTTTATACCGCGATACGTTAGCGGGTATGTAACTATAGCTAGAATTCAATTTAACCATGGTACGTGCAATGGGGTTTCGACGACAATCTGCTGTAGGCAATAGGAAAATGTCATATACCTCTTTGAGAAATACACTTCTAGCTATGGAAAAGTTTTCTGAGTGGGAAAGCTAGACTTTCAACATGAAGATACTCAGTTTGAATCCGGCTTCGATCCTCGAAATATTTATAATTTATTCATTGAAAAAATGTTAAAAAAACTGTATTAACATAAAGTATTATTCGTCACAGGTAACAAAAAAAATATATGAACTTGATTGGATGAATAAAAACGTATTTTATCAAGGACTTAAAATTAAGTATATAACAGGACTTAAGATATATATCAGGAGAGTGTGAGCTAATAGAAGGAATTTAAAAAAAACGTTTTCAAATAAAAAGAAATTTGTTCGAAATATATAGAAACGATTGCTTTTAGTTTGTTTAAAATAAAAGTTGTACATGGGAATTATAGCCGCAACAAATTTTACGTTGTTATATGTATACGAACAATTTTTGAAGTAAAATAATGAAATAAGTAATTAATTTAGGAATAAACCTCGGATAATTGTAGACTTGGTGGAGACACACGATTTATATTGCTTTCCTCAGAGATGAGAAGAGGTGGAAATGAAGAATGTAGATATTTTATTACTTTCCAAATGTAACAAATCGTGTTGCATAGAAGAATTTGTGAAACATATTACTGATCTTGCTTAGAAATAAAAATAATAATATCAAGTAATACAAGTAAGCGAAGAGTTACTCACAGTGATTAGCCCAATTCTTTCAACAAGACATACAACCCTTATCTCTTACACTTATTTAATTTTACCTCAGCGTAAAATCCCTTTATTTCAAGTCACTTATAATCTCCTGAACACAACATATCTTACATTCCTTTAATATAACCTTTTTTATTTCGTAGATAATATTTCTTCCGTTATTAAAGTCTAGCCTCTCTGTTATAAAGTGCAAAACACTTTAAGCAAATCCACACGTTTTAGTGTTTCCTTTCGCTATTTTCAGATTAAATAAACCTCAGTCGACATATTCTCTAATTCTAAGATATAAATCCACTGTTTAGTAAACTCTGTTATGTAGAGAATAGAGATGAGGAAATAGACAGTTACGGCACGTAAACGTGTGTAGAAATTATATTTTGTTTGCCATTTTAGGACAAACTAAACACAAATGTTCTTAGTGTTTTGTGATAGCTGTTACATACTGGCGTAGGAGCGCTAAATAGCTAAGTATTGTTCTTTGAAATAGAATTTAGAATATCCCCCTCGATAGGAATGTTGACACATATCCCTCCTCAGGCCGTGGACGGTGTGGAGACTTAAAATATGGAATATATATATATATATATATATATATATATATATATATATGTGTGTGTGTGTGTATTTAAAAGTTTTAAAAGATTTACCTTTGAGTCTTAGTCTTCAGTGAAAAATATTACCTTATTTGCTGGCTTTATTGAGTTCTCCGATCGATGAGAGAGGTTACAATGGTCACCAGCTATCACTACCTTCTCTGACCTGGTACTTCATGACACTCTCTCCCTTCGACTTCTCTTAACCCACTTTCAATAATGTAAAGTTTATTTTAAAAGTGGACCCTGAAAAATCGTGTTTTTAGCAAACGGGTGTTTATAATGGATACTGGCGCGTACTGCTCTCGGGCGGCAACCATTAAAACTAATAACTATTACGGCTGTTAGGCGGCAATACCACAAAAACTATTACAGACCTCCCTCATGAAACGGAAATCGGGGGTGGGTGAAATGTTAAACCCTTGTGTGTGTGTGTGTGTGTGTATAGTATCTGATGTAGAAAGTTTGAGAGTGTCGAGGTGCGGCGACGGAACCGCGCTTACGAGGAGAACTGTGCCGGAGCTTGGCCCCGAGAGTAGGCCTATCTACCGATTAGCTAGTCTATTGCATCCTATAAGTAATGAGCTCAAACCTCAACAAATGTAAAGTAATATGAGTGCTATATTTATACCAATAAAATGTTGGATAGCATAAAACAATTTAGGAAACATTCACGAAAAGATATTGTGTTTTTTATTGTTACAAAAATAAATTTGATTATTACAATTAGGTAAAAGATGTTTTGTCCAAGGACTCCATACTTCTATCCAACAAGTATTTAATTTTGTCTCAATATAGAATTCTTTTAGTTCAAAGTTATTTATCCATTTTTAACAAAATTTAATTGGAATTCCTTTAACTAAAATTTCCTTCTTTTTAAAACTTTTGTTCATTTTAAAGTCTTCAGTGATTTACAAAATGTATGCACTTCTCAGAGTCACCTTCTGCTATCTAAAGTTGTAAAAATAAATCAGTTGAAATTTCTGACATTTTATGCTAAATATCGTGTTTTATTGTTAAAAAGTAATTCCTATATTCTCTATTTCCTCAACGCTTTTAAAAAGTAAGCTCTTATTACAAGAAGACTATTTTTATTTGTTATTTTTTCCGAGAAAACATTATATGTAGGGGTAAAGTAAAATGCCACTTCAATATAGGGGAAAGAGAAATGCTCTTAATGTAAGGATAAGGGGAAATCCTTTTAATCTAGGGGTTTAGTGAAATGCTTGCAATGTAGAGGTAAGGTAAAATGTTTTAAATATAGTGGTGAAGTGAAATTCGTTTTTAATGTAGGGGAAAGTGAAATGTTTTATGTAGTGGTAAAGTGAAATCCGAATTTTAATGTAGGGGAAAGTGAAATGCTTTTAATGTAGGGGTAAGGGGAAATGCTTTTAATCTAGAGGTAAAGTGAAATACTTTTAATGTAGAGGTTAGGTGAAATGTTTTTAATGTAAGGGTGAAGTGAAATGCCTTTTTAATGTAGAGGAAAGTGAAATGCTTTTTAATTTAGGGAAAATTGAAATACTTTTAATATAGTGGTAAGGTGAAACGCTTCTAATGTAGGGGTGAAGTGAAAATCATATAGAGGTATAATTTGTCATTATTATGACAAACACAGAGAACTTGTGGTAAATATGTTTGTAGTAATTCCAGTGGCCGTTATTGTGGATAAAAAATAGATTCGGTTATTTATATTATATTAAAATTCAGAAAACAATTGACAAAAATGCCTTCATGATAACATATCCGAATGTTGCATTCTCTGTTTAGCATTTAAAAACAAATAAACCAAAACTATTGCCTTATTTTGATAACAATTATCTTGCACGGCGACATGTAGGCGTCTCTTTGAATGGTTATGCAATAGCTCGTCTTAAATGTTAAATAATTTAAGGGAAACATTCCCTAAGCTCGTTATAAAGTTTCATGGGCAAAATAATTCTGTAAGATACTTTTCATAACGCTTACATTACAAGCCAATTAACAGTGTTTTGTAGTCTGTGTAGAGTATGTATGTCCAGGGTTGCAAGTACAAATTGCTTACAGGTACAACTTTATAACTGTAGCCATCGGGAAGCGCCAGATGTTTGTGCGGGCGGCAAATAAGGGTAGCATTTATTAGGAGGTACACTGCCTGCGGCGTGTCCTCCTGCCTCCGTTTGTTCATCCTTTTAGAGTAACTTTACACGATATCTTTTCCTGAGAAAATAGTTTTGTTTAACGAAAGTTTCACAAAAAAATTGTTAACAATGTTTCCTGATACATGGCAGGAATGTTTACACAACAATAATGAATCATTCTCCGAGAATCATCTTGGTCAGAGGTAATCTTTCAAAGATATCATCGTGAACTAGTAAATACGTTGTAAACAGAATCTACCTAAAGTGGAGTGAAGTAAAGGTTAAATAAGTTGGAACTTTGTTCTTAGGTAGAAATTATGTCTTCGACGTCAAGAATAATCAAGGTCAGCGTTATCCCTCATCGTGGCGACAAATTGCGGCCTACCCGTTTCTACCCTTAGACAATCCTATTAGCACGCTTCCGTGAGTGCCCTATTCATACTATACAATAAAAAATTGGATTAAGTAACAAAATAAATAATCTGGCGATTATCAACCCTGGAAGTCCAAGGGTGGATATCTTTGAACTGCGAGCACCTCCACCCTCCCCTCGCAAAGTATTACAGCCCCTCAGTGCCAGATTATAACATATAACCTCCAACAGCTACATGCCCTGGTCACGGTATCACTCACTGGAAATGTATTGCACCCTTATAGTGGAAGTCTTAGAAACAAGTTAAAGTAAAAGTAGGAATGGAAATTCCAGACATTTTTTCTGATCCAGACGTATGAATGACTTTAAATTTTCTAGACGCTCCGGATTTTGCGTAGCATTGGCTGCTTTATTCCTATTTACGAGAGCTCGGAGATTCTTGGACTCTCAACATGTCTCCCAAGTCCCTTCCCTTTTTGTATTGCCTTCAGTATCCTATATCTGTCATTATACTAAAGCTAAGGTAATAGAGGCTCGTTGTGTCACTGTTATCGCTATTTCTCGATTTTCCCATCCGTTGAAGAATCGATTCGTTTTGTCCACAAAACTCTCAATATTCAATGGCTCAAAGACACTTAACGCAGTAAAGGGGGACGAGAGACCTGAACTATCCCTATTAAGAACAACAAAAAAACGCGCTCCATCGTTTATTGGAAAACGTGTAGTGTGCATGCGTCGTATATAAATTTAACTACCAAGATTTACCAATACATAAGTTATATTAATACACTTTTCGTTTTATCTGTACCTGAAGTATTAGGAGCATTAGTTAATTAGAAACGTAAAATGGTGAAAATATTTAAATGCATCAATAATAAAATCTTCAGGAATATATCTTAAAAATACACAGTTGTTGAGTTTGAGCCTTAAAGTAAAACAAAGCATGCATTAATGTAACGACTGATTTTTTACAATATTACAAGCGAGTTGATCCCGCCTGTTGTTGATGCCCTTGGGCCCCCCTTAACGTAATTCTGGTACCGCCGCTGACTCAACGCTCTTCTGATGACTTCAATCAGGGCCTTATAAAACAAGATGGAGAACTCATGGCAGTGCAGAAAGTTCAACTTTTAGGGAATGTCACTAAACAGCTATGCACGAATAAAGGAACAAAACTCTGCTGTATATCTATGTATGGTGATGGATCATTCGCAGTGACATTGCATCTATAGTGATGGTTTCAGAAAGCCAAATAACAGATAAGCTAAACGATAAACTTTAAGCACCTAAATGGAGACAACATGCAAGCAACAGGTTAGAATAATTCAGTATTTATAACCGTGTTTCATAAGACACAGCGCTATCTGTATTGTGACATTGTAAACGTTTCTATACGTAAGTAAAAAAGGAGTTATTTTGAAGCTTAAAGACAATGTATAGTTTAATGTTTACAAAAGAGACTCAAGAGCTGGCACAGAAGGGACGTCCAGGAAAATTATGTTTACTGATGGGACTTTATGAGGGAAATCAACTTTTCTGTTTTCTATTCCCTTTTGAGAAACCAACTGGTAAAGTGGACAATCACATTTCTAAAGGAGCTTGACATTTTCCATCCAAATTTTGTTTCAACTAAATAGTGTGACGTCAGAGAGATGTGATTGTCTGACAAAGTGCTTGAAAATAAAATTAGTTCACTAATATAACTTAGCGTTGAAACCATTTCTCTTTTAGTTAAGTAGAGAGCACAAGGTTTACAACAAAGGGCCTTTTTCATTTTTCAAACCGTAGTAATTTGACAGGTTGTGAGGAATTGATTAGAATAAATTCCAGAGAACTGTTATACAAATTTCAATTCGGTTTGGCAAAGGCAAACTAAAACTACCCAATAAACGTTGTCTTCTAATATCCTTGAAGCAGTGTAGCTCTTAATGAATCTTTTAATTTATTCATCATTCATTAAAGCGTTGAAAGAAAGTAAAGGAAGGAGATGAATAGAGAAGAAGGCGTGATACTGGGGGAGGAAAGGAAGAGAGAAATAGAAGAGAGTGAGAGGAAGAGAGAGAGAAATGGAGAGAGAGAGAGAGTGAAAAGGAGGAGAGGGATACAGAAAGTAGACGAGGGAGAGAAAGAAAAGGAAGGAAATGAAATAATTAGAAAGGATGAAGAGGGCGTAAAGGATAGAGATTACGTAAGTAAGAAGGGGAGGTACTAAAAAAGAGAAAACTTTAAAGAAAGAGAAACTACGGGGGGAGAGATAGAAAGCGAATGAGAGAGAGAGAAAGAGAGAGAGAGAGAGAGAGAGAGAGAGAGAGAGAGGAGGAAAACAATTACAGTAAGTGTAGGGCAAGGAACGGCACAGAGTATATTTAACCCTGAGTTTCAACCCCTGAGACAGAGCTTACGTATAAAAGAATGCAAATTTCTTTCCGTTTACTTTAGCTCCATAAAACAATTCCCCCGAGGTTAAGTGCTCTGATTTAAGAAACAACCCTTATAACATGTCCCCCTTTCCTTCGTCGTATGTGTTTGCATATCCCTGTCTCTTGGCTTGGGTTATATAAGTAACTTCAAATGAGTGCTTCTATAAACTGACATCCATTTAGAAGAAACATTACACATCCTAATTTTAGAGAAATAAGTCGGCTTTGTGTAGCTCCTATCAGAGTAAATTCGTCTTAAACCAATAACGGATGGCTTTTTTAATCGGGGGGGGGGGGGGTGTTGTGTTCAATGACTAAACACATATTAACGTATATTATCTACACAAAGATTCAACTCTAAAAAAATGAAAACTTTAAAATTTTGAACTCTTAATATTTAATACGATTTGCAATTTTCAAGCTTTTAGTACCCTTGTGGTATCGGTAGTGGCTCTGTGGGCGCTTTCAATGTCCACCTCATTGCTCTCAAACAGACTTTAAACTGAGCAAAAAGAATTATATGTATACTGCCTTTTATACGGTATATGCAAAGAGTCTATATACCAGCAAATGTGTATCCAAAGGGATTTATATATTAGCCGGAAAGCCTCTTCTAACACGTTTTCAGGGAATCATAAAATAATGGAGCCTACTTCTAAAATGGAAAGAAATATGGTTTGGATATTTTTTAATCTACGAAGTAAATAAAATATTCGCTAACAATATCTTTAGGACCTATTAATTTTTAATTGTTATAAAATTTACTCAAATATAACAAAAACTGTTCCTACGTAAATTAAGTTAGACTACGTAATTTGTAAATAATTTGATTTATGGAAGAATTATTGTCAAGAAAAAAAAATTTAATAAATTTATTTTCTGGTATGTTTAGTCTCAAGGAAACCGGTGGAAGGCTAATAAATACGAGAGTCATCCAAGACTCTTTGTTGTTTGAAAATGTTTTTCAATAAAAAAAAGAATAAGCGAAAAATGAAATAAATTTAATAATGCCTAGATCTAACCATTTTTTAAACAAAATTTTTCTCTTATATTAAACTTAATATTTACCTTAAAATCAAACTCTCTTGGGCGATTGCTGCAAAGTTATTAATTAAAACTTTACGACTATAACAGTTGATTAATCGATAAAACTTTATTGCCCTACTTTACAACTAATTAAAATGTTTTAAATAAAATACAGAGTTTGTAATTCCATTGGTTTTTTCCTTATAACGCAATTAGCGCACCTTTTGTTAATTTACATTCTCGTTTTTATAAATGAAAGAAGTAAAGATGTAAGAAATAGTGACGACTTCAGCCGTTTGAAGCTTAATTAACGTCAGTTGTTTCGAACATTCCACGTTTTCAAAAATTTTAAACCTTTTAAGATATCCTACACTGTCTTTTCAATTTTTTTTTCCTTTCAAAAAAATAATATTGAAAATACTTTGGTAAATTCAATTATCTATCGTTTGGTTTTTTTTGGTGCCATTCCATCATTTACTGTGTTTTCGCTATCTTTCTTCTGACCATCTTTGCTTTCTCAATATGGGTTTTCCTAAATGTACCCATATTGAATTTATTCACATATAACCAGTTATTTGTCCCGTCAAGTTTTCTGGGATAAAGTCCTGCAGGACTCCTATTTCCAGCACGCATATTTCGTTGTCTAACACTTGTTTCGTTAAGTGTTTTATACGAATAATTTGCAATAAGATAATTAGAATTATCATCGATGAAGTCAGATAAATGTTTTTTTTTGTTTAGAGATTATAATTATAAGTTATAAACAAATAAATGATTTTCAAACCAAGATAAAAAAGATAAAATTCAAAAAACATCTTTCAAAATTAAGGAGAAATAAATGCATTAACTAAGGAAAAAACTAATTTACAATGTCTTTAATTCATAAATAATCATTTTTAATTAAAACCTAACACCATCTTTATGGATAATTAACTGTTTAGTATTTATAGTTTTTAGATTTCCTGTACCCAACTTTTATCGAAATTTCGGGGGATCCAGATTCTCTTTCCCCTGTTTACACCCCTTGGGAGGTTCCATCGTATAATAGTTACGGTACACATTTTCTTTGTAAATTTTTGTTACGTTTAAGAACAATATATTGTTGTCAAAACTGTTTATTGATTCAATTGTTTCAGTTCGACTGTTTATTGAAAAACAGTTCTATTTTTTTTCGCCTTATTTAACTTGTGAATTATCCCTTCCTTCTTTATAGTAACGTTGGAAGAACATAGTAAGGCGCACACTCGCTGGGAAACTTCGGGGTTGCTTTCTGTGACGTACCTCGATGGCGTGTTACATCTGGTACCTTAAGATGCTGCACGTTTCTTTCACTTACTTCCCAATAACTGTCCAATATTGCATCCTTTGCGTTAACGGAGCCCTAATACCTCTTATAAACCACGAATTCTCCCCTATATTTCTCTAGGTCAGCCAGCACTTATCTGCTGCTCCCCGACAAATTAAATCCCGAACTTTGGCTTGGTATTTAACTTTTGCCTTTAAATTAACTTCCAAAACTAACCAAAAACTACCCTATTCTTACAATCCCATTTTAGCTTGAATGCGACCGTTCACCTAGTAACACAAATTTCGAATTCCTGTTTCAGTTACTCTGTAATAGAGCATTCCCTCCAACCCTTGGCCAATTCTTCCCTCTTTCACCAAATTATCCAATCAATTAAAACTATTTTAAATATAACAGATTTTATATCTACTATCTCTCTTACAGTTTTGCCATTAACTGTCATTAAAACCTAACGCTGTCATGAGTTTTGTACGTACTACTACCCTCATTGTAGCCTTTATTATTTTCTGTAGCACCCCTACCGTTTATAACTTCTAAACTTTCAGTTTTATATTTAACAAAAACCGTTATATATGAAGTATCTGTATATTATAACTTACTGTATAACCATTGCCATGTGAAGGTATGTTTGCTGTTTTATGAAGTCGTATTTATAAGCTTCAAATAGTTCCAACGAGATATCCCGAGAAGGTACGACTCCAGATAATAATAGGAACATTCTATTAATACACCTTCCTTTTGACTTTGGATATCGGTACAACAGATGACACATCTGAACAGTTAATTTGTCTTTCAATGATAGAACAATGTTTCTGTGAAATGATGGATCAATGTGCCAAAATACGTGTTTGCCTTTATAAATGTTGTAGCTTTCCATTGTTGTTTACAACAAGAAGCGACTGAACACCACTGGTTACTTTATTGATTCTTCAGCAATATCTATACAGCAATATATAGAGATATTATCTATTGCTGTATATACAAGAGCTTACCTATTTGGGAGACTTGCATGAGTGACGTCATGCATTTCAGGTTGTTCTAATATTGCTTTTACCTTAGAAATGTTACAACATACGATTCTCACGCACAGTAGTACCCTTGTAGGTCATGTTGTAACGCTTTGACAAACGACGTGTTACAGCGGGACACAATCACGCGCGCACTGACTCCTACACTAAACCAATATTGGCAATACCCTGGCACGTTTGCATACCTCAAGCAATTTATGTGCTAATAAAATGCTTGCCTTTATTGGGAGAATGTACAAACAAGTCAAGCCAATCTCGGGTTTATGTTTTTAAATTTTCTCTCCGTATATTAA
Organism: Prosapia bicincta; assembly: GCA_036971475.1. Lineage (NCBI taxonomy): Eukaryota > Metazoa > Arthropoda > Insecta > Hemiptera > Cercopidae > Prosapia > Prosapia bicincta. The sequence goes on along the minus strand of JBAIZL010000010.1, from coordinate 5,692,313 downwards.
GAGCAGAGTTATTGCTTTCTTTATATCTCGAGCAAGCAGGTGCAAACTTTAAATGTATGCAGCTTTGTGAGTGTATAAACGTTGGCAAGTTGTCAACACTGATACGCATAGTTTGTGGAATGTCACATAGAGTGCAGCACAACTATCATAAGCCTTAAAGTATTTGGAAGGTAATACCTCTCCTTATCCCTTAACATAGGAATATTCTAACCACAGGGTTCCTGTATGATACATCCCAGGGGTTTATTCCTGGTAGGGTTCCTCTCTTATGTACTGTTCTTCCTTACTGGCAGTGAGATACTTGCTTGGTACATGAGCGATCTATCTCATTTCTTTCACGTGCATTAGGGATACTAAGTACATGGGCATGGAGACGGAAGCTGCTTGTTAGAGAAAGGCGGTAACGAGGGCTAGGCGGGTTTTGGGGGCCCAGACCTGGGAGCCCAATGGGCCAAAAGAACAGTGTCTTAGACTTGGTACAAACAGGGGGAAACGAGTCAACTGGATCTCCAGTTGTAAACAAAAACTAGGACGGACGATGCACCATTGCGGCAGGATCCAAAGAGCCATTGTTCGTTAATTACTTGTAAAACGTATAGCTCTAGTTGTATATAATAATGAATTGCATAGTTGGAAGTAGAATAAATTATGTTTTGATATTCTTTAAGGCCTTGTTAATGTTTAACAACCAATAAATATTTATAACGATGTCAATATCCAAGTTCTCATACAAAGTAGGGCCCATAAAATGACCAGCGGTGTTCAGTGGCTTCTTCTTCGTCAGTGGTCACACAAAATAGTTTCGTCAACCTTCTTCACCAATTTCAAATTACATATTCAGTCGTTCAACTAAGGGCTGGTGTATATAAAAAGAATCGAAAGCTAAAATATTTATAAATGCAAACACGTATTTTGGCACGTTGACCCAACATTACCTCCGAGACATTGTTCTATTCATTCAAAGACAAATTAACGTTGCAGAAATGTCATCTGTAGTAGGTTTCACAAACATCATAAGAAAAACCGTCTCATATTTTCCTATATCTATGTATCTATCTATCTAACTATTTATCTATCTATCTTGTCTCTCTCTCTCTCGTTATATATATATATATATATATATATATATATATATATATATATATATATATATTATAACATAAAGTACGTTGCTTTAGATTAAATTAAGTTAGTAGCTAAAATAAATCATCTATAGGATATAGCAAAGAAAAGACACAAATAGTTTTTCTAGTGCGGACAAAGCAGGTACCATGTCATTATCCTTTCCAAGAAAGCTATAAGTTGAGTCCGGCAACCATAGACAATAGAGAAGGGTCCATAGTGGTTAAGACGGGAAATCCAGCGGCCGATATAGCCTGGGGAAATAACCGTATACCGTTAGGTTTAGCTAATTGTAGAACTGTGGGAAAATTACAAGGAACGTATTGGTGGTAGTGGGAGAGATTAGGGATTTCATAAAAATTAAATGATCGGGAGTTTAAAAAAAAGTTGGAAGAGAGTCTCCGGGAGAGGAAGACAGGTTGGTGGGGACAGTGATGGAAGTGTTGTAAAGGAAGAATTTTGTTAAATTAAGTAGAGTTTTTTTATAAGTAAAATTTAGTAAAGTGCGACGTAAAAGTTTTTTTGAAATATAAAGTAAGTTTTTTTCGTGTCAAGTGTAAGCGCGGAAGTGAACAAAGCCAGGATTCCAGGGACTCTTCAGAACAATAGGTATATTTGAATATAAGTGTAGCCAACAGACATCTATCTTTTAGTTTAAAACAAATTTTAAGTTCATCAAAATTTATAAAAATTATTCTAGTCACCATTTCTAATTTAAAAGCAAAGTTCCCGTAAGAGCGACCCGAGAGCAAGAGTAAAATTTTAATACTTTTTTTTATGTTATTCTATTAGAAATCTAAATTCTCAGAAGTCCACCTTTTATCATTGTAATATTAGTTAAGATACCAATCCTGTCACTGCAAAATATTAATATAAATTTGGAATAATGTGTAGAGTTAATTGAAGAGAATAAATGCAAGTGATGTTTAAAAATTGATAAGATTGTTAATTCTTTTATAAACCTGAAGGTGTGACATTAATAGGTAAGGTAAATAAATAACATTAAAAAAAAAATTAATTATAACAAAGTTAAGTTATAATTTGACGCCCAACTAGTTGGC
>JBAIZL010000010.1:5667630-5685130 GCA_036971475.1 Prosapia bicincta | reverse complement strand
ATTGGTTTGTTCTGTGCGCAGATGGGTTTTCTTCTGTGCTCAGATCGGTTGGTTCTGTTCGCAGATTATTATGCTATGTGCTAAGATTGGTTCATTATGTGCGCAGATTGCTTCGTTCTGAGTGCAGATGGGTTTGTTCTGTGCTCAGATGCGTCTGTTCTGTGATCATATCCATGTGTTCTTCACGCAGATGTGTTTGTTCTGTGCGCAGATTGGTTCGTTTTATGGGAAAATTTATTTCTTCTGTGCTCATCCTCTCTGTTTTATGGGTCTGCTAATTAAACGTAGGCCTGTGATTATTCTGTTTGCGCCTAGTGTCAGGTCCTAGTGAAACTCGCTAATACCATTACTGAGCATCCTCCTTCTACGCATGCGCATGTGTGTGAGTAGGTTACAATTACATGTTCTAAGCAAAAGAACTCCGTGCTATATACTGAAAGGTAAAGGACGGGCGGGGTCATGTGAAGTGTGAGATGCATAAACCTTGACTGCATAAATACGTAATCAGGAAAGCCTTATCAAGACATCACACTGTGTAGTAAAGTCTGTGACTTACATGAAGGAGTAGGAACTACGTTGCAAATTAACTGTTAGTGGAAATTCTGTTTTCTACTCGAAATTGATATAATGTTTAGATATATTGTGAGGTAGGTGGGCCGTAATGGTTGATTGCATAAGTGCATTAACGCAGTGCGGTGGAAACATACCAGGAGGCTTATGAGCTCTGTCCTTTCTATGACTGCGCAGTCTGGGGAACAAATATCCTGCGTATTCACATAGACCAGCATATTTCCTCTCTTATGAGGTTTCTTATTGTGTAAACAAACAGGTACATAATACTTTTAAAACCTTTAAGGAAATCTTAGAAAGAGACTTCAGATTACTGACAAATTCCAAAATAAAAACAAGTCATGTAAACAAACTGTATTTAAAGCCAATTCCTACTGGGGTAGGAAAGAAAAAAAGTTATTTGTGTTAGTTTCTATTAAATAATTACAAATAATATAAATCAAGTGACATAACAAATGCGTTAAAACAGCTGTTACACCACATTACCTACAAATTAAAAACAGCTGTTTTAAGAAATCATATGTTATCACTTACGTCAAACCAAATCTGATGCAATTACTATATTGCATACCTTGACATTTTCGTCAAAAATGGTTCTCTCATATAAAGCTAAAATGAATTCATTACATTTATTTAAAGAATTAATATTTGAAAAACAACTGTATTAACATGAACTGCCATCCTCTACAAGAAAAAAAATGTATTTGACTTGAATGGATAATTATAAAGTATTTTATTAACTTGAAATTTTGTACGAGATGTATAAATATATATAGAGAGAGTGTGAACTAATAGTAGGAATTGATAAATATATTTAAAACTGTAATATTAGACCAAACGAATAACGTAAAGAAATAATTATATCAACTATTAATAACCTCGGTAGGTAAATGTACAACATAGCTTGGTAATTCTGGCCGAAGAGGGAATTATTTGTGCAGAATAACGTTCAATAGAGAAATGCAACACTTAGTCAACTTGTTACAAAGGCTTTAATGGAAACACTCTTTATGAGCGAATATGCATAGAAATTGTAAAACCTCCTCAGTGTGAACTGGGCTGTGAATAATGATAAGGCGGGAACTTATTTGGAGATATCAACATTTGCGTGACACCATCTTTTGTAAGAGTTGATGAAAAGTTCCAGTTGAACCAGGGCTAAAGTTCAGTTAGCTGTATAAATTTTATCACTTTTCAGTTGAACATTATAAAACTTGGTGTCCTTCGATAAGGTACTAGTTTTGTTAAATATATAGTCCCAATATAAGGCTAAATGACGCCTGAGTTATCCTTTGTAGGTCATAGTATGGGTACGGTAAGGTAAGAATAAGGTAAGGACAAACAAAATAAGGTAAGGGCGGGTGGCCAAAATGCAGCGTCACATGGGCGAGAGACGATCCACGGACCGGCGATAGAATGACAGCCCGATGCTAGAAAACTAGGCAACACTGCTTGCTCAGGGCTGCCAATTAGTGCTCAGGGGTAAACTACCTTCGACCATACCTCACAGGGACGTTCCTACGTGGCATCAGCGCTAAGCAAGCCACTCGCTCGATTTCGTACGCTGGACATTAACCTTGTAGCTTCAACTGGCGTGGGGTAAAACTCCTAATAGTAACTATAAGCTTTAAAGATTATGTGCATAAAATGTCTCAAATGTTACACTTTCATTACTTTCACCGTAGTTGTTGTGAGTGTTTGCTGGACTTTGAGAAATATTTACATGGATCCTAAGAATGTCCATGTAAATATCATATCAATGGGTTCAGTAGTTTTTAAATGACTTAGTAACACACACACATACACGCGCGCGCGCGCGCAGAGGCCATAATGTCAGGTTGTTCTAGAGACATTTTATTAATCAACTTTTAAATGTTTTATTGTCCTGCTTTCCCGTATCCTTATCAAGGACTGCAAGAGCGGATAATTAACAATGTTTTTAGTTACTTCTATTAGTTCTCTCTCTCTCTCTCTCTCTCTCTCTCTCTATATATATATATATATATATATATATATATACATATAATATAAATATAAATATAAATATATATATATATGGATTTTGCTGGTAGCTGCTCTGCACTGTTAGGTGGACAGTTAATCATATAAATCATATTTTAAAAGGTTTTCTTACGTTTCTATCGCATAATATACTGAGGAATTGCGCTACTCCCTTGTAGTTACCTCTTTTGATGACTTGTTTGTTGTCCGGTATACTCAAGGTCTTTACTTCTTCCCCTACTTATTTGTACTTCTCAAAAGTTGGTTTGTCGTTCGTCTCAAACTATGAAGATCTGTCTTGATGTGAAACCTTCACATATTTGTACTATCAGAATCTGGTCTTAGGAGAGTCATAAGTTATATGGTTAGGCGTTATTTTCGATTCACCAATCCCATTTTTTTGTAATGAGGATTACGAAGATTAGTGCTTGTTCTAGGTATATTTCAAAAAGCGTTGTTGAAAACAACTCCCTTTCTTAAGGCTTTATCTGTCCTAAATACGCGGGACTATATGACTTTTACATGTATGACTACATGATTTGTTATACAACTGCGTCTGCTAAATCTGGGACACTGTGTTGGTACTATACTGTTTTATATCCACCCTGTCAATATTAGTGTACATTATAGTCAAACCCAGACTTAGGAGTGAGCTAAGCAAATGATACAGCTTCATAGACAACTCCTCACCGTCTGGACTCTTTCTCTAACTGAGATATTTACAATAAGATTTTACTTTAGTCTGTAATTACTGCAAAGGTTTTAATTAAAACTTTACGACTGTAATGGTCGTTAAAAACTTTATTGCCCGAACATTACATCTAACTTGAATAGATTTAAAATAAAACGTAGAGTTTGTGTTTCCATTGATTTGTGACTTACAATGTAATTAGCTCGCCTTTTGTTATTTCACATTACTATTTCTAAATGAGCAAAGTAGGAGAGGAAACTTTAGGAGGACAAGGTCTCCCGGGACCCACAGGAACATTGGAACTTTTGTTATGTTTTTCTGTTTGGTTAGCTATTTTATGTCATGTCGAAGTGAGTCTTGGTCTTTAGTGTCGGTTTTTTGTATGGCTGTTTCAGTTTGTAGTATAATGTTTCTGTTTGTTATGTTATTTGATTTATAAGGCATGTGTATTTTAGACCTGTGTTTAATAAATTTATTTCGTGTTGTGTGAATTTGGTATTAGTGAGGTTAACTGTACGGGGGTAGAATTTGTGAGTAGGTTCAGAGTTAGTTGTGTTTTTGTTTTACATAATAGTTGATTAATCTTTTTCTTGTGGTTATTTTTGATGTTTATTATTTTCTTGGTTGCCCAATTACTAGTGTCTGTTACAAATTGTAATGTGATATCAAATTAAATTTGACGGATGCAAAAAAAATTATTCTTTCTCATGTCTAAATTTAGAATTTTTCAGAATACATTTTCAAATAATGATTTTCCGTTTATAATTCTAATAATAGTTACTTAATAAAGTAATAAATTATTCATGTATAAAACTTTTTTTAAAGTCGATTCCTACTTGGGTTAGGAAAAAATCGTTTCCCTCACTTTTTATTAAATAATTACAATTAATATAAATAAAGTAACATAGCCTATACGTTAAAACAGCTGACCTACCACATAAGATATAACATAAAATCAGCTGTTTGAGGAAATCCAATGTTATCACTTCTTTTGAGTCAATCGGGACGAAATAACTATATAGCATACTTTGCCCCTTTGTGAGAAGTTTTTCTCCCATATAAAACTAAAAATAATTCATCGTATTTAATTATTAAATTAAATTTAAAAAAAAACTGTATTAACATCAAGTGTAGTCCACTACAAGAAAAAATAATGTGTTTGAACTTGAGTGGATGATTAAAAAGTATTTTATTAACGGTGTGAACTAATAGATAGAATTGATTGAATTTGATTTAGTAAAATGTCATAGTAGCTGGCTGTAATTTCAATTCATAACAAGTGTCATATGTTGAGGTCCTTTGATTTTTCACGGATATTGTTCTCTAGAACAGCGTCACGGATAGCGAAAGGCTTTTTAGAAAACCGCTTTCACGATATTGATAAAAGCTTGCCTGCGGCTTATAAATCATTTAAACACTTTACTCTGTTACCAGACTTGTCAAAGTTGTATTCCTGCTAAAAGCGCCACAACACTGCGTTACGCCGGAACAATGCGGTCAGAAATGGGCTGGTCCGTTCACATCAGCTGGATGAAGAGGTTAACTAAATTGCACCATTCCCACTCAAAAGTTGTAATCAGGAATTGCATGTTTAGCATAACCGTAACCGCTTCCTAGCGGCGGTTAGTTAGCGGAAGTTGTAAGAGATAACTGGATGCATGCTTCCGATGTGGGAATTACCCCGAGATGTTATCTCTAGGTCTGTGCAGAATCTCTGTTGTGCTTTGTCTCATTTAGTTGCTATTGCAACAATGCAATGTACCTAGAAAGAGTTCTTAATTGTTTAAACATATTATACATGAAGGCGTATTGCTTATAGCATGCTCGATCAATACGCAGACCAAATCCTAAAGATATGATATTGGTTGTAGTGGGAATAATTACTCAAGATGTAGTCGAAATTTCGAGAGTTTTGTTATATTTAGACAAAAACAATCTTTTAGAAATGTATGAGAATGTTGGAGGTTTTTCGTATAAACCACGTTTTCTTTGTACAAGGAGAGGACAACTTCCTTGAAGCATACTAGCTCTCTCTCTCTCTCTCTCTCTCTCTCTCTCTCTCTAGCGAGAACGTTACAGGGTGATGATAACTTCACATAACGCATGCTACACAGTTGTGCTTCTATATAAACTTACATCATAGTAAACCTATGTGAATAATTATTTTATGAATGAAAAACTACGAGCTATGTTCACACGTTTGTAAGTAACTAATAAATTTTACATAAACAGTATTCTCCAGTAAGTGAAATGAAACAAAGCTTTATTCTCTAACAAACAATAAAACTAACCACAGACAATATAAACGATGTTTGTAGATACACATTCTCAAATTTTGAGATATAAAAGACGATTGATGTAACAGTCAATTAGATTCATTTTGTAAATAACGACGAAGTTTCAACAGCTAGTTTGCCTTCTTCATCAAATTTAAAATATGTATATGAAACTAATATGGCAAATTATTACAAAAATAATCATAATAATGGTACCTTAAATAAACGACAATCTCTGAAGTTTTTTGAATGTACGTTATATATATATGCTTCACCTATTTAGCTAAGTAAAAATGGATTTAATAAAAATAAAACATTATTATATTCTTGTTTATGAAAGCGTTATTCAACCATATTTTATTACCAAGAAGAAAAGTTTATCTATGGATTAATATATATATGCTGATACGTATTCCTTCACGGATGGAAAAATATGGTGAATAGTTATTATCTGGAGTACATCCGTTCATTCTGAAGCGCACAAAATCGCAGTTCCGACATTTCCCTAGAATCTCGTCTAGCATTGACTAGGTGAACCCAACAACAGTTGAAGAGCGAGTGAAGAGCTCATATAACTCTGCTATTATATATAGAGGAATAAATTCACGTCCATTGACGTCAATTCACAGATGGAAGTGGCTTCATTCCTCTATATATAGGAGCAGAGTTATCTGCGCTCTTCACCCGCTAATCAACTGTTGGGTTCACCTCGTCAATGCTAGATGAGATTCTGCGGATCTGCGGTTTTGTGCACTTCAGAATGAACGGATGTACTCCAGCTAATAACTATTCATCATCATCATATATATATATATATATATATATATATATATATATATGCTGATACGTATTCCTTCACGGATGGAAAAATATGATGAATAGTTACTATCTGGAGCACATCCGTTCATTCTGCAGTCCATAAATTCGCAGTTACTACGTTTCGCTAGAATCTCATTGACGAGGTGAACCCAACAACAGTAGAAGAGCGAGTGAAGCTACATATATATATATACACTCTTAGTCAGGATGTAGTCGTGGAACTCTGTATTGCTTGTAAGTTTGTAAGTTTGAAAAGCTTCACTTATTTAGCTTAGTAAACTGTATTAAGAAAAATGATAATTTATATATTCTTGTTCATCAAAGTGTTATTTTTTCATATATATATTTACCAAGAAAAAATTTTATCCAAGGATTATTATTATATATAATAAGTAATTATATATATATATATATATATATATATATATATATATATATATATATATATATATATATACTCACACACACACACATATAACACATACTGTTACGTGAGATGTATGGCTTTAATTTTGCTTTTATTTGTGATTGATTATTTTATAAAATGTACAGTGTAATAGGTCAGTTATTATTATTATTATTGTTTTTGTAGGTTTCAACTATATTTTAAGTTTATATAAATGTGACTAAATTTGTATAGAACTGTTCCTGTTGCAAGCACTTACTTAAAACACGCTGGCTTTGAAAGGTATCTAGCGTAAAGTTCATAATGTGTTGGACTTTTTTAAAAATTTATCCTGCTGGTATTGCTTTAGAAATAAAAGAATATGATAGTAAAAATTAATTTTTTGCCTTGAAAATGAAAAAAAATACTAGACTGCTATTTTGTCTCCGATTGGAGACGGCAGCAATTTGTGAGCGTCCCATGATTATCAGTATTTTATTTTTTATGTTATGAATGTAATTCGTATTTGTAACTGTAATAAATAATAATCACTAAAGTAATAAATAAACATTATCACGTAAAATAAAAACTACAAATTACCTTTTAAAATATTTAATAAAAAATATATACAAATATTTGCGAGAAAATTAGTGTTTTTAGTTTAGGCACTGTCAATTCCTTTCAGTTATTTATTCTTGACAATGAAGTGAGATTTGATTTAGCAAACACATCGCATGCATAAAAATTAGTAGCTTTCACAATATTCTCCAAAAATATGTCATCAGGAAGTAGTCTGAAAGCGTTATAGGGTCGATTTTCTCCCGGGAATGGATAAATTTATTTTCCTCTGTAAACAGAAATTTCGAAAGTCTGATGTAGTGAGTGTCAATTGAGGATTATCTGTTTCTTCTTTTAAATTGGAATAAGACAGAACCTCGCGATCGTAATCGACTTCCTCTGTAGCTGGATCTAGGTCACTGTCATGGGGGCTGTCGTAGCTTGCCTCAGACTCAACATACTCAGAAGCCCCATTCGTAGAGCCCCTAGTACACTCTATACTTCATCATTGGTATTACATAAACAGTCGTTAGAAGTCTCAGGCACACCTTCCATGTCTTAAACCATGTCACTCACAGCCACGGACATGCACTAAATTCTCATTAACAGTACTGAAATAAAAATGGCGAGTAATGGTAACCAAACTAAAACAAACACTCGACATACGTCACCTTGACGCTGCAACACTCAACAAAGACTCTTGCGCAACGCTGGTGTAGATAACAACGTATGCGAATAAAGTGCTAAATGTGTCCGATAGGAGACGGCCGCATGAAACTGGCGCTCGACCCGTCTCCTATCGGAGTCTCCTAGTGAAACACAGTGTTTATCTGTTACATTAGCATAAACTTGCAACCAGCAATATCGTCACTGAAATATGTCCGATAAATTTACTTTCCATGGTGTACAATATGTTCCTCTTTACGATATATCTCTTTTACTACTGTTTCTCGTTAAGGCGAGAACTAATGTTCCAATAACATAATAATTCATAATAACTAATATTTCCTACACACATTTGTTATAGTGTTATGGTGTCACAACAGGAAGAGATGTGAATGTGGCAATGCATTGAATGTTATAACATTAATCTCTGTCTTGGTGACCTGAGGGAATACAGGAACGACTTTCAAAGTACTGTTCAAGGTTCAAGGCGATACTTCTTGATTTGAGTAACACTGTTAATTAATTGCCAATTTATTCATCGAAGTTTTGTATAGCTGTAAACGTTTGAACTAAATTTGTCATGACACGTTTTAAAGGATAGAACTATTTTCACGTGTGAGAAAAGAAAAGAAAGAGAGTGAATAGGAGAGGGGAGAAGACGACAGAGGGGAAGGAGAGGAGAAAGCAGAAAAGAGAGAAAGAGAGGAGAGAAAAAGAGAGCGAGAAGAGGGTGAAAGAGATATACAAGAGAAATGGAAGAGAGTAGAAACCGAAAGGTACAGGAAGAAGGGAGAAAATGAAAACGAAGGAGTGGGAGAGAGCGAAGGAGGGAGAGAGAGAGAGAGAGAGAGAGAGAGAGAGAGAGCGAAAGAGGTAAAACAAATAAGGTAATAGCAGGGCAGGAACAAAACCGAGCATATTTACTACACCTCCTCAGACAGAGTTTGCGTATAAAAGTATGCATATTTCTTTCCGTTTACTTTCCCTACATAAAACAATGCTCGCCGAGGTTAAGTGCTCTGATTTAAGAAACAATTCTCATAACATGTCCCCCTTTCCTTCGTCAGACGTGTTTGGATTTCCCTGCCTCTTGGTTTGGGTTATCACGTAACTTCAAATTAATGCTTCTAAAAACTGATCTGAGTGAATAAGTTGAAATAGTATAAACGGTATTTTGGGCGGTTCACATTTTGGTAGATGGCTCCATTTTGAAAATGGGGTTTGAGGATAGAAATCGTGGTTAGAATTAAATTAAGACCGTAATTATTCGAAATTTGAATTATTGTGTGCTTTAATTTTTGACTCATGTTTTTAATTAAAACTGCTTCAAGTGGATTTCTAAAATGCTCCTATAGGATGTGATATTATATTGTGTTACATGCACCTCTCGCTCTCGCATAACCTTTAACATTAACAAGACACGTTAAGTACAATATTTTTCTCATAAAGATCATTCAAACCAAAGAACTTAGAAATTTTCATATTCAAAATACATAACTCTGATATTAAGGACTTAAAAGGATACAAAAACAATAGAGATTAATTTAAGGAACTCAAATTAAAAGGTAAAACCGAAGGAGACGTTGCTAGCCGTGGAAGAAAATACAATTACGCACTTGTTTTGCCTGAAACTAATACATCTAAAAATTAATATATTTGCTTTTGGGCCCATAAACTAAAGAACTAACCCGACACATTTTAGAACTCTTCTGATTTTTAAATAAATTTATTTTTAATAATTGAGGACAATAAGACGAAAATGACATAATTCCCTTCGAGTAACGCCTACCAATAAAAAGTACCGTTTAGCCACCTTGTTTCAAAGGCTTTACGTGCAAACATGAATAGAAATTGTAAAACATCCCCAGAGTGAGGTGAACTGTGAATAATGATAAGGCTGGAAACTGTTTTGGGGGAGCCTTTTTCAAGACAAATTTTGTATGGGTTATTGAAAAAGTTGAACCAGATGAGAAGTTCAGTGCGTTTGAATTTTATCACTCCTCTGCTAAACATTATTTATCGCCCAATTATTTGTTCAAGTTCTTTAATAAATAAATTCATAGGAAAAAGATATGTCTCCATTACGAAGCCAAAGGTCTATTTGATATGAGTTATAGGAAGGGAAAGGTGGCCCTGGAGATAAGGGAGATTCATGGCTTGCGTGGGGAGGGTCATAGTTTTTTTAAGGGTGTCATAGTTGAAATGGAAACGCTCTTCCAACACACTCACTATGTTTATTGCGTTCCGTGTTTTTGTCATGGATTAGAATGATTTGTGGACAAAGCACAGAGTTTGACTTGAAACTCTTCACATTGGATTCGTCTTAAAGGTGTGCGTATCTGTGCACTACCGTTACGTCTATACTAGCTCCTATATTGTACCTGTAACAGAGCGAGTATTTCAGGTAAGCTCAAACCCGAACTGTCCCGAATCATTATGCTTTTATAATCTACCTATTCCCATCTAACTTTACTTTGTAACCAGTAATTCGAATATTTATCATGTTGCATTGAAATTAGTTTTATTTTAGGTAAGGTAAGGTAGGCCGAAATATTAAAGGAAATTTTGTTCTGAAAAAGTCATTGGCAAGCGTTTTTGTAGGGATTTATACAAAAAATACTGGTAACCTCTCAAAGCCCTCTGTTTTTCAAAGTGTAAGGGGGAATTCTATTGAGCAAACGTGACACCTTGAGCTTCAGCCTGTTCTTGCCTTCACTGAAGGCGGGTACGTTACAAATAACCGGAGTTGGATTGGGGGTAGGAGGGGTAACACCTTTTTCTAACAACGGCATGTAACGGTTAGGCGAAGCACCTATATAGTTTCAGTAATTCAATGACCATTTCAGACAATAAACCTTTTTATGTCATATTTTCCCATATTCCCGGAAACAGGGCATTATTATGGCTTTACCATTGTCCTACCTACTACTATCTAGCCTTTCTTTTCCTAAGAAGAGGATGTACGCGTGGGCGCCTCTTTATGGTCCAATAGAGAGTGGGTTCACTTTAGTTAAGCTGCTCTGCACATTTTATTCCAAAATATCTATTCCAAAATATTATATATAATAAATACTAAAGTAACTTGATCTATGCATTAAAACAGCTGTTCTACTACGTAAACTATAACATAAAATCAGCAGTTTTATGAAATCACAAGGGACTAAACAATTATATTGCATTCCTTGCACCTTTTCGGGAACGTTTTTATCCCATATAAAACCAAATTAATTATTTAATTAATGAATTCAAATTGAAAACACTGTAATAACATCGTGTTGTTCACTGGAAGCTTAAAAAAATGTATTTGAATTTGAGGGGATGAATAAAACGATTTTATTAAGGATTGGTACTTTGAACAAGATATATGCTATAATTATGTTTAGGGAGAACTTGAGCTAATAGAAGTAATTAAAGAAAGTATTCCTAGTAGCTTTGATACAAGGTTCGATGTAAAACCTCTAAAATAGATCCATTGCGTGTTTACCCTTTTCTAAGGTTGTCGATGCAATCACTCAGTCAAGGCACGGCGTAATGGAGTTAAATACACTCACGGAACACTTGATCACTTTGGATGTTTTCTAAAGGAACTTTATGAACGCAAAAGTTATCTTACAACAGCGAACACGCTGTTTTCGCTTCAAATCTCATAAAGAATATACACAAAAGTAAATAAATTCATTCAGATATGGAAACATTTCTCCGATTTATACACAAGTTTTATGTAAGTATTATTTGAAGTTTAGTTCCCAATACATGCAGATTTATAAACTAAATTTATTGTATGCCTGAGTAAAGGAAAACATAATGTACAACAATGCGCAATCTAGCGCACAAAGAATCAGCTGCGAGATATAGTAAAATAGAAATCTTTACTGAAAGTAGGTAAATGTATACAATAGGGTTTGTTCATTCAAGGCAAATAGAGTGAAACGCTTTTGGAAACACAAAAGGCTTAGAGCATGGTTGGTATTGCAAAGAAGCTTATTTTACGTACGTAATATGAATAAATATATTAAAGGTTTTACTGGAAGAGCTGAGCGTGGCAGGTCTTGTACGTTATTCATAAACGTAATTTGAGTGATAACTTGGAGCGACTGTGGTTTAAATATTTTATTTCAAATAAATGTATCATAAAAAAGAAATATATTAGGCATTAAAAAGATGGTATTAAAATTAAGGTAGAAACGAATCTGGTAAACAGCGTGTCGGTGATTATTACCTAAATCCGTCACACACACACACACACACACACACACACACACACACACACACACACACACACACACACACACACACACACACACACACACACACACACACACACACACACACACACACACACACACACACACACACACACACACACACACACACACACACACACACACACACACACACACACACACACACACACACACACACACACACACACACACACACACACACACACACACACACACACACACACACACACACACACACACACACACACACACACACACACACACACACACACACACACACACACACACACACACACACACACACACACACACACACACACACACACACACACACACACACACACACACACACACACACACACACACACACACACACACACACACACACACACACACACACACACACACACACACACACACACACACACACACACACACACACACACACACACACACACACACACACACACACACACACACACACACACACACACACACACACACACACACACACACACACACACACACACACACACACACACACACACACACACACACACACACACACACACACACACACACACACACACACACACACACACACACACACACACACACACACACACACACACACACACACACACACACACACACACACACACACACACACACACACACACACACACACACACACACACACACACACACACACACACACACACACACACACACACACACACACACACACACACACACACACACACACACACACACACACACACACACACACACACACACACACACACACACACACACACACACACACACACACACACACACACACACACACACACACACACACACACACACACACACACACACACACACACACACACACACACACACACACACACACACACACACACACACACACACACACACACACACACACACACACACACACACACACACACACACACACACACACACACACACACACACACACACACACACACACACACACACACACACACACACACACACACACACACACACACACACACACACACACACACACACACACACACACACACACACACACACACACACACACACACACACACACACACACACACACACACACACACACACACACACACACACACACACACACACACACACACACACACACACACACACACACACACACACACACACACACACACACACACACACACACACACACACACACACACACACACACACACACACACACACACACACACACACACACACACACACACACACACACACACACACACACACACACACACACACACACACACACACACACACACACACACACACACACACACACACACACACACACACACACACACACACACACACACACACACACACACACACACACACACACACACACACACACACACACACACACACACACACACACACACACACACACACACACACACACACACACACACACACACACACACACACACACACACACACACACACACACACACACACACACACACACACACACACACACACACACACACACACACACACACACACACACACACACACACACACACACACACACACACACACACACACACACACACACACACACACACACACACACACACACACACACACACACACACACACACACACACACACACACACACACACACACACACACACACACACACACACACACACACACACACACACACACACACACACACACACACACACACACACACACACACACACACACACACACACACACACACACACACACACACACACACACACACACACACACACACACACACACACACACACACACACACACACACACACACACACACACACACACACACACACACACACACACACACACACACACACACACACACACACACACACACACACACACACACACACACACACACACACACACACACACACACACACACACACACACACACACACACACACACACACACACACACACACACACACACACACACACACACACACACACACACACACACACACACACACACACACACACACACACACACACACACACACACACACACACACACACACACACACACACACACACACACACACACACACACACACACACACACACACACACACACACACACACACACACACACACACACACACACACACACACACACACACACACACACACACACACACACACACACACACACACACACACACACACACACACACACACACACACACACACACACACACACACACACACACACACACACACACACACACACACACACACACACACACACACACACACACACACACACACACACACACACACACACACACACACACACACACACACACACACACACACACACACACACACACACACACACACACACACACACACACACACACACACACACACACACACACACACACACACACACACACACACACACACACACACACACACACACACACACACACACACACACACACACACACACACACACACACACACACACAAACACACACACACACACATACACTGCAACGGAACACGCACAAACGCCGCCTTCAAACGAGCCGTTTAACCAGCAATGGCTCGTCAAAATCTGCCAGAGAACCAGTCACTGGACTTTAATTTAAAAAACCTAACATGCTGAGATTTAACCCTTTAGGTATCCTTTTTCCGGGGAAGGAGTTCATTTGATGGGATCTTTATGGCAAAATGACTCTTTTTGTTTTAGGAGTGTGTAAGGAATCTTGTTTTAATAAATAAGTACGGTTTTGTTTGCAAGTTAGTAAAAATCTGTTTTTATTTTACTTTTAACTTATGAATATACAGCACAGTTTGTATGTTTCTTATTTCAATTAACTCTTTAAAATTTTAACAAATCTTATTATTTGACTTTACTTTATATCTTCTTTTCTATCTAAAATATGAACAATGTAATGTTAGTGGTAATTCTTTATCCTAATTAACCCTTTCCTTTACCTATTTACTATCCAAAATTATTTAAACTTCTGTCTAAATTTACACTAAAATCAAAAGTTCTAGGAAAAATAGTTTTTATTTTTATTTACTGAAAGTTGTTGTTTTATTTTGGTTTTGTCTAACCCTTTAATATGTAAACAAAATTTGCTTCATTTTAGTAAATAGAGCTTTTTTATTTTCTAAAATTCTCTTTTAAACCCTTTGAAATAAACATTCCCTTTATGTGATTTTGCAAATTTTGAAGATTTGTTTTTAATCCCTTGTACATAAATTTAAACAACTGATCTTTTACAACATAACTTTATCAACAAACAATTTTAACCCTATTAAATAAACAACTGATCTTTTAAAAAACATAAGTTTATGAACAACCAATTTTACCCCTTCAAATAAACAATTGATCTTTTAAAAAACATAAATTTATCAACAACCAATTTTACCCCTTTTCTTTATCTGGATCTCCTTCCAGAAGACATTTCAAAACACAATATAACAATATTTTCTATTTCTATAACAAATTAAACAAAATGTCTTATATCTAAATCTGAAATTATTCATCTAAAATTGATTTACTAGACCCACATAATCTTTGCTAAAATATTTACTTCCTATTTTCTTTTGTTTCATTTACCTTCAAGATAATTTACATTTACTTTTAATCAAAGAAATTTTTTCAAATTATAATTTTGTTCCCTTTTTTCTACTTCTCTACCCTTTATTTTATTTTCAAATAATTTTGTAAACCATTTAACCCCTTTAAATTTTAATTAATTCTCATTAATTATTTTTAATTGACTCTCATTAATTTATTTTCATTGATTCCCATTAATTAATTTTGATTGATTTCCATTAATTAATTTTATTTGATTCTCATTAATTAATTTTAAATCTTTAACGTTAGTTTAAACTACTACAAAAAGACACTTTTACATTACAATAGTCTATATTGTTTGGGTCCTTTTGCACAAAGTTCATAACGAATTTTCTTAACTAATCTTATTCTTTAATTATTTATATTTAAAAAGCATTTAATTTCTAACTTTGATGTAATTACTTTTTTTTTAAACAATTTATAACCTTCTATATTGAAATTTCCAAATTACCAAAAGGTATTTTTATTTCAAAACTATAAAACGTGATAGGTAGAGTCCTCCATCTTATGGTGGTACTTACCCCTACTAATTTATGCATTAAACAAAAGCATAGCTTGATATCTTTGTATCTTTAAAAGCGAAATTTATTTAAATTTAAATGTTTGAAATCTCAATGTTCCCAAAAAATCTTTATTATAAAAATTTAATTTAATTGAAAAAGAGAGAAGCTAAAATCTGACCTTTATACTTAGAATATCTCCTCGAGCTAATTAGATTGACTTCATATTCTCCGTCTATCCTTGGTTAGCAATCTTGGGTGCGAAATGGACTCGTCCGCCTTCTTGGACAGCCGATTTCTTTTTTGACAGCGTCCTGGTCCAAACACAAAGCCTCCCCCTACATCTGCGCGTTCTTTCTGCGTTGGATAATATAATTCCAAATCCCGGTTTTAAAAACTAAAATTTTGCTCTCTCACTCTCCGTCTTGAAATTTCCATTGTTCTATTTATTATTTAGATTACACTGTTTATTATAAAACATTTTCATTTAAAATTGAAATTTAATGGAAGTTGAATTTTACACTGTTCACTTTATTTTAAATTTTGAAGCACTGTTCGATATTTAATAATTTACCGACTCAAATTTTTTTTTACGTTGTTCACGGCAAACACACACACTTCTTGAGGATGCTGCTACACCGATGTTAAATTTGGAAACCACTTTTGGACGAGTTTCCTTCCCCAAAAGGGTTTCAAAAACACACGAAACTACATTTTACGCGACTGCTTATCGAGACTTGTAAAACAGAGCGTCCCGAACGCACGCCTTTACCGCTTGAAGTTCAAAGTAACGCTGCTCTCTCCAAGTCGATTTTTCGTGGCCGTTGCGGAGCGTCTTACGTCGCTCCCTGTTTTTGACCAGTGGCGAGGCTTCAAAATGACGTAATTTCGGTCAGGTGATGTACTCGTCGTTTCCTGTTTATCTTTCTCACGAGCAACATTTCTGATCCAAACCGATCGATATTCTTTCCTGTTTTCTTATTAGTCGTTTAACTCTTTCATATTGAGTTTTCATGATTTTTGTTGCTGGGCATCTTCCTCTTCTTTTTAAATTCTGCGTCCCGT
>JBAIZL010000010.1:5607630-5662630 GCA_036971475.1 Prosapia bicincta | reverse complement strand
TGCAATATAGTTATTCCGTCCAATTTGGGTTGAAAATAAGTGATAACATATGATGTTATAAAACAGCTGATTTTATGTTATAGGTTATGTAGTTGAACAGCTGTTTTAAAGCATAGGTTATGTTACTCTATACACAATTATTGAAATTAATAAAAAAAAGTAACTAAAATAAAAAAAAAATATTCTTTGTTGATTTAAGTAGGAATTTTTTTTAACAAACCTCTTGTTATTGTTACTTGTTTTTCTGTAAAGAAATATGTAATTTTTATTTTGAAAAACAAAATTGATTTGTTCTAATACCTCGCACAGATATACTTATAAAGTTATGAATAGACGTTTTTTCTTAAATATGAATTTATTTATAATATCGTAATATCATACTTTAAGATAAACTGTAGCCGTAGGTTTTTTTCAATCCCTTATATTAACTCCATATATATATATATATATATATATATATATATATGTACAAATTTTCCATGGTTAATAAAGTATGTTTTTGTTCAGTCAATCACGTTTAAATACATTTTTAACCCATGGTGGATGGCAATTGATGTTATTACATAATTTTGAAATATTTATTCAATAATTAAATTATAAAAGTTTGGGGGTCTAGGTCGGATTCAAACTAAGAACCTTCATGTTCAAGGTTTAGCGCCTTTGCCCCTGAGCCAAGTTTCCCACAGCTAGAAGTGTATTACACAATGAAGTATATGAATTTTCCTTCTGCCCCCATCTGGTTGTTGTCAAAACTCGCATCGTACAACCTTAAATTGTTACCATGGTTACCACACAATATCATAATTAATGCTCTAGGATTAAAAATGAATGAATATAATAAAATATACAAAAGACTGGATTAACGTTATCGAAAAACGGACAATGCGAAAGGAATGCGAAAAGGAACAACATACAAGCAACAAAAAGGCGTAAACTAGTAACAAACAAAAATAATAGTCCAAGACCGTAAATATAAATGAAAATGGAAAATTACAAGGTCATTCGTTTTCTATTTTGCCAGGTAACATTGTAAATCTGACATAGGTATATACGTATTGCAGTATATTAGTTGTAAATATAAAATAAAAAGAAACTAAATTGAAATTTTTCTTTGTTGACGTAAGTAGGAATTTACTTCAAAAAAATTTTTGTTACTTGTTTATCTAAGAGAAGAAATTAGTTTGTTCACACAAACTTTACACTAGTACTCTAAGTAGATCTGTCGTTTGAATTTGTAATCCTTACTGTGAGGTCGCGACACAGTTGTTCACGAATTTTGTTGAGAAGTAAAAACAAAAACAACACCAGATGGGGAAAAACTTTATAGGAGTCCGCTATCACGATATTGATGAAAGCTTCCGTTCTGCTTATAAATTATTTAAACACTTTACTGTGTTACCAAACTTATAAAAGTTGTATTACTGCTAAAAGCTCCACAACACTGCGTTACGCAGAAACAATGCCGACAGAATAACTTGTTTGGCTCACATAAGCTGGATGCTGTTTTGTGTTGAAAAACAGGTGTGGCGTTCAAAGGGAGTATAAAAGCACTTGCACTTTAAGCGGCTTTTTATCTTTGAAAATCTTACTTATTAAAAAAAACATTCATAACCTCATTAGTTCCAATTACTCTTCTGAAATTTAATTCTTATCAAAGTTATCTGGTCTTCGACAAGATGTCAAGTAGGACATTAAAAAAAAAATACAGGATATTTTGGGGCAAAAACGAATAGGGTAGGAAAATAAAATAATAATAGTAATAATGAAATTTCCAGTCAATATCTACTTGGATCAACAAAGAACATTTTTAATTTAGTTACTTTTTATCAAATAATTACAGATACTATAAATATGTATATACATATGCCAACAACATATTATTAAGTGGTAAAATAGAAAGCGAATTGCTATTAAAATTAAATAATTAACTACTATTTGAAAAACCTGTATTAGCATCAATTGTTATCCCCTATAAGTAAAAAAAAATATATATCGAGAGAGTGTGAGTTAGTAGTAAGAATATTGTTCATAAGTAATGGTAAAATATATAATATTGATATTAGGAACAGTTTAAATCTCATAATATATGCGTGTATACATTAACGTAGGTTACTTTCTAAGCAGAAATACTTTTTA
Organism: Prosapia bicincta; assembly: GCA_036971475.1. Lineage (NCBI taxonomy): Eukaryota > Metazoa > Arthropoda > Insecta > Hemiptera > Cercopidae > Prosapia > Prosapia bicincta. The sequence continues at coordinate 5,660,494 of JBAIZL010000010.1, read as the reverse complement.
AAATTTCAAAAAAACACTTCCATTTCTTTTCCTTACTTCATCCATCAATAAAGCAAAGATGATTAATTCGTTCAACCCCAAACAAGATTATATATTCGTCCACCCCAAAACAAGATGAATAATTCTTTCATCCCTAAACAAGTTGATTAGTTAGTTCATCCTCAAACAAGATTATATACTCGCCCTTACCCAAACAAGATTATATACTCGTCCATCCCCAAACAAGATTATTACTTCGTTCATCCCTAAACAAGATTATATATTCTTCCATCCCCAAACAAGATGTTTATTCGTTCATCCCTAAACAAGATTATATAATCGTCCATCCCCAAACAAGGTGATTTAGTAGCTCATCCCTAAACAAGATTATATATTCTTCCATCCCCAAACAAGATGATGAATTCGTTCATCCCTTAACAAGATTATATATTCGCCCATCTCCAAACAAGATGATTAAGTCGCTCATCCCTAAACAAGATTATGTATTCTTCCGTTATATATATAATCGTTTATTTTTTAAACCCGGTTTGATTTCGATACATTACTGAATGAAAGAGGGAATTATTTTTCAGCCAGAATATTGTTAATTAATTATTTCACTAACACCAAACATAGGATAGTTATTGATTGCATATTTCTGGACGTGGCCACATTTACATTGTTGTTATTTATTTAATTCGTTAAAGTAGGTCACGGCAGGATAATGGTGACTGGAAATTCCTGTAGGCGGAACGACGGTAGGAGGGAGCATTGTGCTCCTAGCTGGCCTGTATCCAGGGCAGTTGCCCTGCTACTAGTTAGGTAAATCACGTGACTACACCCTCCTCAAAGATTCGACAGCTGAGGGAAAGAAAACTCTGAACACACAAATCAAATTTCCGCATTTAAAGAAAACAAAAATTGATTTTATGAACAGGTAATATTTTCATGAACAGGTAAGCTAGTTAGAAGGGTTATTCTCGGTAAAGTAAACCGGGCCAGTCGGAGCATTCTACCCTTACTTTGGTACTTTAGGAAGGTCGGTTGGAGACTCGAATAGTCCCAGTGGCGATGGCGGCTCTGTGAACCGTCTAGTCATGGGTTCCGGAGTCTACGCCACCTCCTCTTAGGACGAAATCCTACCCACGCCCCTACCCCTTTACACAAAAAATTAAAGGTATGGTCATATGAAAAAGGATCAAAGATTATATACATTTAAAACTTTCACAAGAAACATGATATAATATTTCAAGTTTTAATTTGCAAGGTATATTTTAACTGATAAGAGAAAAATTTAGTTAGTGAGAAGTTTGAGCTTGCATTTGTTTCCCTAGCATACATATTTAAGGTTGTATTTTAGTAAGGACACAATTGAAGTCATTAGCAACATCAAGTTTGCTCACGTCCTCTTGACTTGCCTTCACGACCCCCCCCCCCAAGGGAGACGTGCCCTTCAGTTTTTGAACCTATGATCTAGACGTTAGAGTGAGAGTCACATCAAGTCGGTGCCACAAGTCGCTTGGGTTTAAAAGTAGGATTCGTGAGTTAAGGGGTCCGTTCCATATAAATGGTCTCCCGCAGTGTACTTAGCAGTGCGGAGTCGGTCGAGAACCGTCAAGGCTAAATAGGCAGTTTCTATTGAATCGCTAGATCACTCAATCAGTTTGAGCCTGTTAAAGAACCAATCATGAAATCTTATTGTTTAACAAAGTATCAAAATATATTTATAGCGTTACCATAAAAAAAAATTTCTAATATACGTAAAATATTTTTGTCAAAAAAGTCGAGCTTTAACAAGATATACGTACTACATTAACGTCGAAAACCGTAAATTTACAGCAAAATATACGGATTACATCATTGTCAAAACAGTAGAACTACAACAAGACACAGAACTAAATAGATGGTTTAGCAGACAAATAGATTACTTGGGGTGATATCCAAACCGGAAGAACGGTTCCTCTTACGAAACCTCTTACCTCTTACCCCTTTAGAAGCTGTAATGAATAGCTAAGCATTTATTACCTTGTTAGAATCTTTTCTCAGAAACATAATTAGAAACCTATAAGACTCGTGTGGTAAGTTGCAAGTTAATTATATATATATATATATATATATATATATATATATATATATATATATATATATTGTTAAATATTTAGCCATGTAACGGCATAGTTTTCCGGAGAACTTTAAATACTCAATAAATGAAAAACGTTAACAGCTATCGCACATACCTCACTGGGCGAAGTACCACCACTTGTCCTTCCTGTCGGATGACGGACAGTTATTCGGGTGCACCCTTTCACGCACTTATCACTTACCTAAGTAACTTAAGAGAAATCACATATAATTCAAAATAGTCACTATTTATGATATAATATCTTCCGCTACACGACGGGAGAAACAAAGAAAGCAAAATCTACGTCACGTAGAGCGTAACGGGAAATATGTGTGATCTAAACCGAGCCTTGCTTAGAACTCACGAGAAACTACGTCACGTCGAGAGTGACTGGAGGGATGTCGTTTTACCGACGTCTTGAAATGAACTGGGGCCGTACCGAACCTTGTAAGGGACAAAGGTGGGCCGATAAGGAGTCCCTCTCTGAAGCATTTACAATGGTTAAATTAAATTATATTTAATTTAAAGAAAAGTACGTAACATATATATATATATATATATATATATATATATATACATATATGTATATATATATATATATATATATATACATATATGTATATATGTATATATAGCTATTAACATTTAACTATCACAGTATCTGTATGCTTATCTTTTAACCCTTTTTTTATCCGCTTCGGAGAACCTGATTCAATTAGTAAATTCTATAAGACGTTCTTCCCTCTATGAAAGATTTTACCTCGGTACAACGCCTTGTCTAGGTTTTCAAACATGCCCTCAAAGAATCCGTGGGAGTGATCCTCCATCAGGCTTTACAAGTCTAACATTACCATCCCTAGCGCCAATGAAGGGATAGGTTGCTCATATACCAGAAGAATTACCTCTTTTCACAAAAGGTCAGGAGGTAGTAAAATAAAGCAGTACTAAAGTCATTTTGGAAGAGCTTTGCGATAAAATCTCACAAGCAGGAAAACCCTGTCAAGAAAAAACCTTCCGCTTGGAAATCGTTTTAAAATATATTGTTGGCTAGAGAAAACAGCTGTGGTACTAACTCACCTTATCTACTTACGTTTGTTTTAACGTTAGCTATTTATTTTCAATTAGAATACTTTTAGATTTCTAAGCGTTACGGCCAAATGGAGGCTATATTGACACTCAAACGTTTAATACACAACCCAGCTGTCTCTGGATTTCGGTGCTTAGTGTAATATGTAGCCTTTATTTCCTTTACTGTTTCACAAGAGTGTGATATATTTAATATTTTTCAGTAAAAATATAACTTCAACGACATAGAAAGAGACTTCAGATTCACAGGAGGGGAGTCGCTAAATAGAGGAGGTGGGAGTACCGGCAAATGTCTACCCCCTCTCACATATAAACATGGTGGTTAAAGGTGACTGATATGTGAAGCGCGGAGGTTCAACATAGACTCACTCAGCTGCTCCCCCACCACTATAAAAGTCAAGTCGGTTACTGCGCATATCTCAACCAGGTCTCTCTCTATGTCTCGCGAGTTATACCATGTAACTTGAGTTTGACTTTATTTCGTTTGATTTGAAATAACTAAACTCATATGTCTGCGTCTCACTAGAGTCTAGCCTGCTAGAATCTAACCAAGTATTATTTTTACTTTAGGGTCAATTATATCTGTAATAACTCGATAAAATATACTGCCATACATGTACATGTTAAGAAGACGAAATTCCTTTTTAAACTAATTTTTTTGTTAAAGTAATCAGTGTAGTGATCCAAATCGTATAAAACATATTTATATGTTTGTTCTTACATGGCTTGGAGAAATGCTTGGAAATATATAAACCACCGCTACAAGAAATTACTCTTTCTATCTTTACTTACAGTAAATGCATTACTTTGATTTTAATTATTACAGTAAAAATTTATATTACGCTTAAATAAGAGAAAACAATGGGCGTTTCCAGAAAGAATTTTAATCAGAAGAAATGACAAAAGTAATAATGAAACAAATTAGATAACTCATTAGGTAAATCTAAAAAGCGGTTTATTACCGTTAGGTAGAGGGAAGAAAATATTTTGTTTAGAAAGAATTTGAACAAGAAAATATGAAAATTTAAGTTGTCTATCATAAGCTTATATCAAGTTTAAATATTAAGAGATGTGAAACAACACTGAGTTGAGCTGTGGGTAATAACAGAACGCGAAAACTGTCTGTAAACTTTACTTGCGTGACTTCAACGTTGGGAAGAGTTGGTGAAGTGCTTTAGTTTACTTGTTTAATTTACTCATTTTTCAGACATTATCCACCACGCAAGTGTCTCAACAAAGTCTTTAAACATAGCAATGTTTTAGAGAAAAATATGTTTGCTATTTAGTGAGAAGAACGCATACGTCGATGAGGCAGGTGGTAGAGGCAAAATTATCCTGCCCAAAAAAAAACCTAATGAGAGAAAAACCAGTGACATATATTTAATGTGATCAGTAAATGAATGAGTTAAAAGTTGCTCCCTGAGCTAATTATTGTACTCTATTATTACTATACTTACTAAAATTATTACCAAAAGCTAAGCATAGCTTGCAAACAAAAGTAATTATCAAGTACTAAAGAAACCAACTCACAATTGCTAATTTTTCTGAAGTAGCATTCACTTAAAATATTCGCGTTTCAGTGGCAAATATTTCATTATCAATGCTTGTAGCTACAAAACGTATAACTATAACTCACTCATATACTAATTACAGATATGCTACAGAATATGTAGATTAACTCACTCCTAATGACTTCTTTCATAATGTTTCTTTTGGGACCTTAAACAAAATACAAAATACTTGGTAGTATAGGTATTTACAGAATTTAAATGTTCTCTGAAAATAAATCCTCCAGATTTTTGTTGTTACGAGATTAGAACTTTTGTGGTTGTATTCAATTTAGTGAATTTTGTCACTTAAATAATGTTTAAAAAGATTTTCCCCTAAATGATATTTCTTCAATTCTTCTCTTAGTTCACACTCTCCTTAAGTATGCATATATATAGCTCAAATTTTCAATCGGAAATAAAATATCTTTTATTCATTCATTCAAGTTCAAATACATATTTTAAGCTTCTACTGGACACTTGACGTAATACAATTTGTTTCAAATATTATATCAATAATTAAATTTAAAGAAATAATTTTAGTTGCATGTAAGAGAGAACCTTTCCACAAAAGGGGCAAGGTACGTAATATAGTTATTTCGTCCCATTTGCCTTAAAATAAGTGATAATATATGATTTAGAAAAACTACTGATTTAATGTTGTAGGTTATGCGATAGAACAGCTGCTTTAAAACAAAGGTTATGTTACTTTATTTGTATTATTTGTAATTATTTTTTAAAAAAAAGCCACTAAAATAAATTGTTTCTTGGTTGACCTAAGTAGAAATTGATTTTTTAAAATTAGATCTCTTCCCTGACAAATATTTCAAAATGCAAAAAACGTTATCGTGCTAATACAAGGAAATATTAAAAAATCTTCTGTATGTGATTGGTAAATATTTTATCTTTGATATAGCTTAAAGATAATCAAGTAATTTCCCATTATTTATGCTTATTGAATAAATTATTTCTAAACTGTTTATGTCATAATGGCTAACCATTGTAGCGGTCTTACGTATACCCTCGGGAAATTATCCCACTTTGGAAACAGTACAAAGCTGATCCGGCACTTACATGGGGACAGTGGGACGACAAGCCCCTTGCGTAAGGTTACTTGCAGTTTGTAAACTTAATAAACAAAGAGGAACGGCCGTAGCTATGTAGCTACGTACAGGCAACTATTTTTAAAAAAAACCTTTTTATTAGTTCACTTAGAACTTATATACCTTGTTCAAATTTTCAATCGTTCATAAAATACCTTTTATGCATTCACTCAAGATCAAATACATTTTTCAAAACTTTATATTAATACAGTTTTTTCAAATAATCATTCTTCAATAAAATTTATTATTTGTATTTAATAATTTGTATTTCTATTGAAGAAAAATGTTTTACTTAGAGGGCAAGGTACTCAATATTGTTATTTCGTCTCATTGGGCTTAAAATAACATACGCCAACATATGATTTCATAGAACAGCTGATTTTATGTTATAGGTTATGTGGTAGAACAGCTGTCTTGACACATAGCTTGTCTTGTGTTACTTATGTGTTTTGTAATTATTTAATTTAAAGTAAAAACTAAAATAATGTGTTTGTTTGTTGATCGAAATAGGAATTGACTTTAATTTTTTTTTATATTACAGTGTTTGGTCACTATAAACACCGTATTTGTTTGATTTCCCTTGTCTGAATATCTTCATTACAAATATAGAGCACAGTGTGTCACAGAAATAATTTATCTACAAAGCAGACACCAAAACGCAAATAAGGAGCAGATCACACAACAGATTGGGAATTTATTTCAAAGAATTTTTACACAAAAAAACAATACAAATTTAGAATGAATATGAGAAAAAATACAATATACTTTAATACAGATAATAGCTTATTCTAGGGAGGCTGCTTTCGCTTCTCTCCGTCGTTGCCTTCGCCATGCCCGCTGCTTGTTGCGCCACCGGCGTTTAGTCCTGAACTCTTTTTCCACATCGTCTCTCATAAGGTCTTCGTAGAGTTTGATGTGGTCATCTGCGAAATTGTTGTCCCGAACGCAGACTCCCGGAGCTAGAACGAGCTCAGTAATTTCCTTGAACGATGTCGCAAGCTCGTCGTCCGGGATCAGCTCAGAACAGGTTTCGTCAGCTTCCTCGGAGCCCCAGAAGAAATACTTCTTCTTCAACTCCTCGATACGGGCCGGCTTGGTCTTCAGCCGACGGTGGCGACACCAGACTCTCTCCCATCCGGTAGCCACAGCTAGGGGAGTAGTCTTCTTGGATACCGCAACAGTATCCGGCGGCGACGACGACGATGACGCAGTCTCTTTGCTGTCCGCAGGTGTTGGCGGCAGCACCTCGGGGGAGACTAGAGGTCCCCCGAGAACCTGGCGATCGCTTCTGGGTGCGGACGTCTGCTTCTGTCTCTTCTGCTGGCGTGGCCGGGACTCGTGCTTAGGACAGCCGCCGTACCGCTTGGATTGCAATTAAGACCACAGATAAATGCAACACGTGTTTGCACATATAGCGTCGCACATTAGGGATAGCTATAATAATATCCATGAAAGATGTGTTTCTGCTTCGAATACGCCCCCCTAATTTGTATCTTTAGTTAGAATATACTACTGTGAATGCTATGCCTCCTGTGGGCATTTATAAACGTTGTGGGGGTTGTGGGGGAGAGGGGAAGAGTTAAACATCGCTACTTTGAAATCTACCGTTCAGTTCAGAAACTGAAGAATCTATTAAAAAACGTTTTAAAATTAATAAACTGTCGCTCAAAGCTTCTAAGCATTCGGGAAAGAATCCAATCAAAGCTTGTGTTTGAAAGGAAACAATAATGATTTACAAAGGCTAAATCATTAAAGAATTGATTTCGCTAAAATAAATATATAAAACGTAATTGAGAATTCTTCTCGCGCCGAGTTTCCCAACGAATTCCTCACATTACGGCTCCGCTGGAAGCCGGCTTTATTAAGTATTTTCTGCAAATTTAATGGATAAATCCGTCGGAGCCGGCGTTAATAAACATCAGCCTCCCGGTTTTACTTGAACATGTTTTTTTCCTGGACGTATCCTATTTCCTGTTTCTTGAAACATTATTTTTTAAAAAGGATTTTTCAAATATAATCCCTGTAACAGATGCAGGTCACGCTGGATTAGAAACAAGTCACCTGCAGGACAGGGACACAGGTGTGCTTCGTAATTAAAAGGCAAGGTTTTCCATTTACAGGGTAACAGACGGTTTTAAACTAAGACCGCGGTGTAGATAAAGAGCATTTTTGGGCTAATTCTTTTTCACACAAGACGCCATTTCAGTCGCTATGGAGCAGCGGGACGTGCTACGTCATTTGTTTGTATATGACAGTTTGGTTAACAATGGCGAGTTTGTGACAGTTACGTAGCGATTGTAACGTTTATGTAGCGGTTCCAAATCGTAACACTATCCTCAATGTTTACAAAACTTCATATTAACTGGGAACATATGGATGTAAGCATGCAGGCCCGAGCCGCAGTGCAGAGGTGAGAGAAGCGATACTCAGAAGCTCAGGACGGTCAGCTGACGTCACGCAAGTTAGGTGAGAATTATACGTTCTTCTGTTAGGCCAGTGACTCCCAACCTTTTATTGGCCATCGCCCTCTTTATGGATGTTGACTAACACTTACCGCTCCCTCTTCATTTTCAACGTATGCGTAATTTCAATTCGAGGAAAAGTAAATAATAAATGAACGATGGAGCCTTGACACATTCAGCGCAGCTACAGGGACCCTCTAGTTTATTCTATACTCACTGACCGCGCTGAGCTACCGTAGGTGGGGGCTGTGGAAAGGGGTAAGTGCAGTTACTCATGTCCCCCCGCTAATCGCAGACCACTTATATATTGTCCCCTACCAAACTGAATCTGACCAGATAGCCCCCAGGTTTTGGGATCACTGTGTTAGACGAAAATTTCATAAAGAAATAAAATTCCGACCGTAGAAAATGCTTGTTGTGCAACAATTGAAGGCGACTGATTTTGCTATAACTCTAAATTTTGCTTACAATATGTAAGTGATTTTAGGACTGAATTAAAATGTGAAGTTATTGATGAGTGATGAAGCTCATTTTAATTTTAAATTGAAGAGTAAATATAAAATGGGGTCACAGTTACTCGGCTCATTACATTCATACCCTGGAAATGCTGTTAAAGCCAGAGCTGACAAGAAGAAGAATACGTGTAAAGGAGGTTCCAGCAGGAAGGCGCCGCAGCCAACAGCGAAAACAAATCAATAGGGTGTTCTTCCACTCATATACTTCTCTCTTGAAAACCCAGTTGCAGAGAAATGACAGTAAAACCAAAAACATATACTTCCCTTGAAAACACAGTTGCAGAGAAATGACATTAAAACCAAAAACATATATTTCTATGGAAAACCCAGCTGCAAAGAAATGACAGTAAAACCAAAAACATATACTTCTATTAAAAACTCAGTTACAGAGAAATGAAAGTAAAACCAAAAACATTTGGGAATGCCAGATTCAGAGAAATAAAGTGTAATAAAATTTACATACCCTTATTTTTAATAACAAAAAAAATGATAATTTTTGCACTCACATTCTTTAAAAGTCTATGTCCTAGTAAAACTATGATATTAGCTATATAGGAACATTTAATGTTCTGATTCACACACATACACACACACACTCTCTCTCTCTCACACACCCTCTCTTACACTCGCTCTCTCTCTCTCTCTCTCTATCACACACACACACCCTCTCTTACACTCGCTCTCTCTCTCTCTCTCTCTATCACACACACACACACACACACACACACACACACACACACACACACACACACACACACACACACACACACACACACACACACACACACTCACACACACATACACACTCACCCTCTCTTACACGCGCACTCTCTCTCTCACACACATACACACTTACCCTCTCTTACACTCGCACTCTCTCTCTCTCTATCATACACACACACACACACACACACACACACACACACACACACACACACACACACACACACACACACACACTCACCCTCTCTTACATTCGCACTCTCTCTCTTTCTCTCTGACACACACATGCACACTCGCTCTGTATATAGAAAGAGAAAGATATTAGCTAGTAAAAAAGATTTAAATACTGTAAATTAGTGTAGGGTGGACCCTTTGTCTGACAGGAGACATTTCACTGAGTTGAGTTGAAGTTTTAAGCAGGTTTTGACGTAGCCCTAGAGTAAGATTTTTAAGTAACCTTCCTGTCTGTAACCGCTCTAAGCGCACTTTAGCGGTTGAAGCAGAGTGGGCGTGAGTTCATTTCAATGTAAAACCACATTCTAAATTAAAACGTCACCTTAATTTGTCCGTTACAGGGCTTTAGAATGACACTGTGTCGGTGGATATTTTATGCGAAACTTTTCCTCAGATTAAGGGATTACCTCGGAGTACCTCTATAAAAGTGTATTTTTTTCGATTAGTGAATTTGTGAAATTTGTCAACGTACGTTCCAAATGATTGATTCTCTGATTAATTGAGGCAAAATGAAAACATCTCTATACGTGCTGCAACAGCTAAAGTGACTGATGCAAAGAAAAGTTATTAGTATAGGACAGGGATTTAGACCAAATTGATGAATATTACCACAAAATAAACAAACTAGATTAAACCAGATTTAAAATAGATATAGTAACCAAAATTAGAACAATCTAAATTTAAACGTAATGAATTAAAATTGTTTAGAATATTTAAAATTAAGAAAATAACTTAGTTTGGGAATAGAGGTCGAATAGATTGCCTAGGCCAAAAGATAGAAAAAATAATAGCCACACAACAGGTTTTAAAATTAATGGTCATGTCAAATGTACTAATACGCGAAACAAGAGGGTTTATAAAATCTTGTCACAGACGCCTATCACCGCTAATATCGGATATCTACAGAAGATAAATATATGTCGTAGAGTTACCCGTTGTTAAAAAAGTACAGATAACAGAATCAAATAAAAACTAATGAGAATAGGGTCGAGATTAAAAATAAACAAACTGGTTTCTAGGACAACGCTACTGTAATTGGAGGAAATGGAAAAACCGGAGGCTACAAATCATTTCACAGGGAACCAAAGATTTTTGTAGCGTCCTTAAGAGTTAGTGGGAATCAAGCTGTTGAAACGGTGAGACGTGATTTGTTAGAGCCTTAAGGGAAACGCCTTATATGAGGTAGGTTTTGTGTAGAATGTAATACGGAGGTGTTCCAGGGGTTTTATGCTCAAATATCAAAAAATCGGCTGATCTCGACAATCTAATAGTAAATAGAAATAGCCGAATTTCTAAGACGTTAAACTTTATAAAATTCTAGAAAACGCCATAAATTATGTAATTTTTAGAAAAGTGAGTCAAATTTTATATTGGTAAATTTTTGTAAACCTATTTGAAATAAAAATTCAATAGTAGAAGAAAGAATACAAGAATAACCGTATATCAGATACAGGGCCCGGGGAAGACTGACTACAATAAGAGGAAACCGCTAAACGACTACTGAAAAGTTCTTTTAGGTTTTTATAAACTTGATTTTTTTTCTATATTATAACCTTATTTCGAACATTAATTAAAAAAAAAATTGGAAATTTAGTACAGTTATAAGGAAGATAAATTCCTCTTATGTTAATAAAGTAAATGTTTTAATTTTCAGACTAGCCGCTCCATACAACCGTTTGCCTGTAATGGAGGGTAAGTAACTATTTCATATTATATAACCAAATACGGCTTTATTATACAGATTGCTTATGAGTAATCATTAATTAGTCATAGTTTGTGGTAAATAATAGTTGGCATTGGAATAATGAGTGTTAATATGATTATTTTGTTTAAACAGATATTTAGCTTGCTTACTCAAAATAAGCTTGAAAATGAGAGCATTTAATACATAGTTCTCTCACCAATATACCAAGTAAAATTTTTGTCTAAGTACATTAAAGTGTAAGTGTTTAGTAAATACAAAAAATACAATGTTGTAAAGTTTATAAATACATATAATGTTTCTTCATTACCACTGTAAATTGTATGTAGTAGGTGCGGTTTTAAAAAATTAATTACCTTTTCAACTTTAAAAAAAATTATTTAACTTTTTGAAATAATAAATTTTAACAACGTTTCCTTTAAAGATAGAATTGTCAAGGTATACGAACATTTAAATTTTTTCAACATATGTGTTAAAAATGTAGCAATATATATTAAAATATCATAAATAAACTTTTTAAAAATGAAGTTGCTTGATGTAATCATCTTGAATTCACTGATTAAACTAATTTTAAAAATACTTAACTAAGTGAATACGTAATTGCTTACTTGCTGACGCGTTTCAAAACATAGAGGGTTAGCTTCGTAAAAGGAACGAATGTTTTAAAACGCGTCAGCAAGTAAGCAATTACGTATTCACTTAGTTAAGTATTTTTAAAATTAGTTTTAAAAAATGTATAAAAATGTTACTACAACGAAGTTAAACCGGAAATAGAACTTTATTCTGATTATTTTTATGATATGAGGCCTTTTAGAAAGATTGAAGCGTTGCAACATTCTGCTACTAAAATAATATTCTTCCAATACTAATACACGTTTAATCTACTTTAGCTTCCAAAAATCTTGTTTATTAAAAAAAAAATCATTATTACTTCCACAGCATGATTTAAAGGGTTTGAAACTTTGTGGGGAATCATAAATCATGTTCGAGATCATCAAGGGATTTAAAATCCACTGAATTAAATATTTTATTCCAATCACTTAGAAGGTATAATATACAGTTTTATAATACAGATTACGTATTTAAGAAAATAATTTAGATAATTACAAAAATAATTTCATAACTTAATATTTACAAAAATAATAAAATAGAATTTTAAAAATTACAGACACAAAGATAATAAAATATAACATTCAAACATATAAACACAACTCTTATTACAAGAGGAGGTAGATTTCACCACTAAAAGGTCAAAAGCATTCTCTGGCAAAGGGTAGATTTTGAAGTTGAAAATAGTGGTTGAGTCCAAAATTTAATCAAAATCCGCGTGGCTTACAAAAACCATACGGTTATGCCGAATAATTACCGCCTAAGACTACTATAAACTATACAGTTTTTTTTATATATAGTTTAAAGTTTAGTTTTCTCTTATACTGACGAATGCATTTAAATTATGCAATTATCACAAAATGTTCTCCCACGCCGAATCTGCAATGAAAGGCATAACGTGTGGAATTAATAAATAGGAAATTCCAAACTAAAGCTCTCCACTTGAAACATAGTGTTCCCACTCAGCGTAGGTGGAAGGAAGGGGGACAATTTGTACGTAATAATGACGAGCTGCTTCTGCTCTGAAACTTTCGCAACTTGGTTGCCATTATTTAATGAGAGAATATTTTACGTGGAATTATGAATAGACGTTCTGAAACAATCGCCTCTGGAGCTAAGCTTTGAATAATGTCGCGACTAGAAAGTTATTAATTTCGAAATTTATCTTCCCTGTATTAAAGTTTAAATTTGTTAATAACATGATAAGTTATAATAAAGTTTAGGTTTTTATTTTATTCACTTTATCCTTTACAAAATAGTTTGGAATAGTGTATTTGTATCTAGTACCAAGGGCTTTTTCCGAGCCACAATAGAGTTTCTCAGACATTACATCCGGGACCGGAAATAGACCTTAGGGGTCGGTTAGGAGCCATACATTTTATAAGACTCCAAATATTATAATATTTTGGGAGCGTAGGTAGTTATTTCGTATTATTAAATACACTATCGTTTATTAAGTACAATATTAAGAATAGGTACTTATATTAACTAAGAAAAAGAGCCCTAGGCAGGAATACTTGAGACTTTCACATTATACCGGGATACGTTAGTTCCAACTATGTGCAACCACAATTCAGACGAAACCAAGCAAAAGATGTTTCTCCCACTGTTGAGCACTAGGTAACATCTTTTGTTTCCGTCACGTACTTAACTCTTTCTTCAACACACCTACAAAACCTAACTACGTGTTTACATTATTACCTACTTTCTAATTTTGATGTGGTCGCCATAATACTAAAAGTAGAAGAGTATATCAACATAATGTAATTAATAAAAACAAATGTAACCTTTGAATCTTACCTTTCTTCTAACCTAGCATTCTGGCAACGAAGGTTATGTTTCCCACATTAAAAACTTTGTTTATTGAAATTCCAATTACTAAATAAATAATTGGAAATAGTATTTTATTTAGTAAACTATTTACATATTTAACGAGCGACAATAATTGCAATAGAGTGTTGTTAGATATAACATCGCTACTAAACAGTATGTTTTAACTTAAAATAATGTCCATTTTATCCATGTTTAGATAGATATCTCAAATAATAAGAGCAGCTGATTCCAAAACCATATCAGACTACTACCGCAACTGGCGGCTAATTGAATAACTACACTAATTTTTGAAAAATTTCCATTTGTTTTTCAAGATCTAGATTTGAAAAAGGTCACTTTCATTACACATAATGAGAACGGAAAGAGACTAAATCAGTATTTTAGAAGCAGTGTAATGAAATATACTAAATCCAATCGATGACCGTATCATAAATCAGGTAGAACAGTGGTTGGTTGGTACAAATACGCGTTGTAATTTAAGTAGGTGTTATAGATTAACGTGATGTTTTAGATAAGGCATTTTAAGTGATGTTATGGGTAAGGCGTAGTCAGGACGGAGCGTTTTTTGCTGTTAATCTATATTGTTTCATCAAATTTGTAAAATTATTTAACAAAGAAAAGTACTTCGGTTACTCTTGTTAATAGATTCGAGAACATTTTTCTGCCTTTCCTAACATTACAATATTTTTCGTTGTTGACGTGTATTGGAATGACAAAATTTTCAAAACTTCAACAGTACTTACTACTAAATTTTACTCTTCAAAGAGAGTCTAAAGACACCTTCAATGCCAGCCAAGGTCGAAGTTTACTCTTGTATAATATAGTTACTCTTGTAGAATTTCTAACGTTGCGGAGTGTATTCCGTTGAAAAATTGTTATGGCAGGAAAATAACAAAAAAGTAAAAATGAAATATTGCATTCAGTAATGAAAATATCCATACATATTATATATAAATTTCACTTAAGTGTGGATTTAAAGAATAATTTGCCTTCAAAGTATAAAGAACGTGGCAACCACATCCATTAAATAAAAGTGACAGTGACAGGTGTGGTTAGGACGCTAAAATTATGTAATTGAAACTTTGATTAGAAATTGAAGGATGTAATTAATATTTACAAATTTGTCAAAGAATAATAGTTGTCATATTGGACAGATGACCTTTCCAGCCAAAGTGTTAAATCGTGACAGGAAAACCACTTTGTTATTATAAAGTGAATTTCGGGAAAAATGTAACCGACGATGTTTTCAAAGCGACTGATTCATTGTGTTGGAATATCTTTGCAAGGTGTCCTTGAAAGGGGAAGGCACGTGGCGAACACGAAATATCCCGTTCACCTCCTAGAAGGGGGGGCAGACATCTGTTGCTTTTATAGGCAGAAAATGTCTTCAGTAAGGGTTTTAACTGTCGGCGTAAATGTAGGTAGGAATAAATAGAAATAATAACAAACGTCAGTGACTAGTCCAACAAGAACGGTAAAAATAAAGTTTATAGTTTAGGGAACTCATTGTGCGCCAAACCGGAACCCAAATGGTCGCAGGAAATAACTAACTGGTCCCCAAATATTCTTAACATATTATAAATTATATATGACGTGCTTTGGAAGTAATTTTAAAGTTACACATAACTAAAAGTAATAATTGAGATGGCTTAGTAAATAACTACACTCGAATACACAAAACAATATACTTGATTCTCATACGCGTTTCAAAGACTTATGTCACCATCATCAGTGACATCTCTACAAATTTATAACTGCGACTAAGCAGGAAACGACTAGACGTCTTACATATGTATAACATTTATATATAAATAAGACATGTTTTCCGACTCCTGTTTAGTTGCAATTGTAATTAGAAGTAGAGTCACTGATGATGATGAAGGCATAACTCATTGAAACGCGCATGGCAATAAAGTATATTTTATATTGAGTTTGTGTGCAGTTATTTATAACTATACCCTAGTTTATATACTATTGTTTATATATACATTTATATATATTATCCATATATACATAATTTTTTTAAGTAGCCTATATAGCTTGGCAATAACGGTTTTTACTATTGATGTTTGTTTGTACACTCGAGATAGCTATTGGATAAGTGATAAGCCGGTTGAATATCGAGTTTATTTAGTATATAAAGTTTATTTATTTAGTGCCAAATAAATTTATTTATTTAGTGGCACTAAATAGATAAACTTTTGACTCAATTCTCAACCACCTTATAATTTATTCAATAACTTTTTTACATTTATATAAAGGAGAGAAAGAGTGTAGGAGACTGGCATTGTAGCCACTTAGCAAATATAATCCCAGAAGTTTACCACAACGAAAGTCTGGGATTGTCTACTACATAACCTAATATTGAGTGGGTGGAACTTCTCCAAAAGGCTGGGTTTAATGTAATTCTCACTTGCTCAACTTATGGTCAACAACTGAACTCTTAGTAACTTTAACTGTATTAATAGAGTCAACATTAAGTTTAGAGGAGCTGTAATGTATTCAACTACTCTTACAGGATTATAATTTTGTTTTAAAAATAAGTATGTCAAAGATAACCCTAACTTTATTCGAATTTATCTCCTCAGGCTATTCCCAGTAGGTTACTAAATTAAATTGTTGAAGATATTTATATGTTGTGTAATGGGTTAACTTTCTTTGCAGTCTGTTTCTCTCTATTTATTCACCAGTAGAATCTATAGGTGTGGAAAATCTGCATACTGAAATCATTAGAGATGTATTTGGATAAAGGCAGATTTTGAAGATTCAAGAATTTCATTACACCAGAAAGTTCAATACTGGTCAAGAAAGTAGATAAAATAACAATTATGATTGGCATACAGGTCGTCTGGTTTAGTCTGACCCCTGACCTTGATATGCACAGAAGTACTTGATTTGATTATAGTGGAAGATACGCGCAGAGACAATATTTTGTTAACGTTAATGCAGTGAGCAACGTATTTTATGATAAAATATACGACAAATTGACATGCAGGTCGTCTGGTTTAGGCTGCCCGCTAACCTTGGGATGCGCAACGTACTGCGCAAGGTGTACAACGTATTGGATTACTAACGATAGTGTTCCCTCCCCAATTCGCGTCTGTCTGCCTTAGCTCCTTGGTTATTTTACTGGACAGGTTAATGGTGACGATAGTTTAAAGCGATGCTCCACAAGTTATAGCCCTCGTACATTTTGTCAATTTGTAAAACATATCCATTGTCTCTTTATAGAGTGAATTCAAAAATGGAAGTGGTCCTGCTATATACACAGAGCATCCCTGCTTCAGAACAAACTATATTATCTAAAACTTTTTTGTTTGGGAAAAGTAAATGCGAGCCCGTAAACACTTCGGAATGAATTTTAGCAACGACATTCCTTCTTTCTACTCTTTCATAAATTTCAAAAGTCGGTCACTTGTTGGATGGTAGTAGAACACGATAAAATTTTAACATAACGACGTTATGACAATAAGTAGAGTTACAGAAACCTGGCGTTGGTAAAATTTTATGATAAAAACTATTTCCACCTTATTGCTCATTTTGTAAAAACAATAACACTCTATAATGGTAGTTCACAAAGGAATTATATTTTTCACTAAACTGGTCACAAGTGGAATTTAAAAAAAAGATACCCTGGGGTAGCGTCAGGTGCTTATGTGCGGGCTCAATAATGGCAACGTATCTGTTAGCACGTACATTGCCTGCGGCGTGTTTCAGCCGGAGTTTAGTCGTTTTTGAAGAGCTTTACACGATTTTGTTTCCTGAGAAACAGTCGTTTGTTTTGCGTACCATTAACATTACAACTACCGTGGCATTTCCTGGTCTTTGAAATAAATATTAGACTTGAGGGTTTTTGTTTACACCATCAATAATAATTTGTGTAAATTACGTCGTGTGTGTGTGTGTGTGTGTGTGTGTGTGTGTGTGTGTTTGTTTATTTATAAAGCTCCTGAGAAATAAACTTATAAGGTTTTTCAACCTCGATATCCTTGTGGAAATTCCATAGGAATTTTCATTATCCAAACCATGGTAGTTCAGAAAAAACTATCAAAATGATAAAGTGTTTTTTTAATTATATTTTGAGGAGTTGTTAAAAACAATTAGAAGAGCAAATGAAAATTTTGATTGAAAAAGATATTTTTTAGGCACTTATGTTAGTCGGTTTGTGGGAGCTATGTGGATGGTTTTCATTCAATAAACATTAAGATCTCTGAGCGCTTGGATTATATCATTCTTTAAAGAGGAAGAGATGAAGAAGAGAGGAAAGAAAATGGATGTAGAGAGGGAAAGAGAGGAGGGGAGAGAAAAAGAAAGATAGTAATATGGAGAGAGAAGGAAAGAGTTAGAGAAAGACATAGCCCAGTGGAGAGAGAGATGAAGAGAGAGAGCGAATGAGAGAGATAATGAGAAGGGGAGAGAGGGGGAAAGAGGGTGATAGAGAGAGAGAGAGAGAGAGAGAGAGATAAGGTGAAACCATTAGGGTGATAGCAGGGCAAGGAACGACCCCGTGGATATTTAATTTGAGCCCCCTCAGACAGAGCTTACGTATAAAAGTATGCAAATTTCTTCCCGTTTACTTTCCCCCCATAAAACAATGCCCGCCGAGGTTAAGTGCTCTGATTTAAGAAACAACCCTCATAACATGTCCCCCTTCCCTTCATCTGATGTGTTTGCATATTCTTGCTTCTTGACTTGGGTTATATATGTAAGTTACGTTTTATATTAAGCAAGAAAGGTTTTTAAAAATGATTTTTATTTTTACAAACCTTTGAATTTAATAAACAATTAATTTAGAAAACTGTTACATTAATTTTTACTTAATAAAACAATACAATTGATATGCACTCAATCGGAGTGGAAAACGTCTGTGCGATACAGAGGCGACTTACACACTGCCGGGGCTCTGTTCTCACACCTATATAATACTAAAGCTGCGTAAGCAGGAATTTTCCTAGCACGCATTTAATTATGCAATGTTCACATAAAATGTTTATATAACTCCTCCATCCCTAAAGAAAACTTCGGGGGTTGGCGAAGTTTCGGCGTTGGTTGAAGTCTTCTTCTTCTTCCTGATGAGGGCGAAGTATATAAGCTGCTGAATAGGCCTCCATAAAGGGCAATTTTCGGCATGGGTTGAAGTCCTCTTCACTGGAGAAAGTCACCAGGCAAAGGTTGATTTCCAGGATCCAGTTAAATGGGTTGTCTGCGATTTTCCAACGCAGTATCCTCGTAGTTTGTAGGCGTTATCGTTTTTGATGATGGGCATTTTACAGTCTAAATTTTCTGTTCATTATAATTCAACTGAGCAAAAGTATTTGGAATTGATTAATACAATTTATAATGAGTCTTTTCTATCATAGGATAGATACAAAATGTTTATAACATATACAATTGTTATCAGAATCTAATTTTTGTTCTACAAAATTTACATTGATTACAATAAAAGTTTTATATAATTTTTACCATCATTTACATTCAACTTGCCTGTTATAGATTTGATAAGGATTCTAGTTAGTTTATAAGAATTCTTTTTGTTTTGTTATCTCTTTAAGAGTATAGTTTCTAATTTTCTTCAATTACATTTCTTTTTGTGATTAACATATTTCAAATAATTAACAATATTTATTACCATAATTAGTTACATATCATTTAATAAATTACAACAGTTTGTAACACATACAATTAATAAAAACAATGTTGTTTAAAAGTTTAATAAAGTTTCTTGAATAGAACTAGTGGACAAAGGTATGGTAGGGATTTTAATTTGATTGTGTTGAATATGAACAAGAAGGATTTTGGTCATTAATTACATTTTTTATCTTCTTAGGCCTTTTAATTTTCGACAAATGTATTTTGTCTTTTGTGTTATGATGTCTAGGCTTTATTTTTCCAGTTTTTCTTTCTTTATCTATCGAAGCTATTTCTTCCTTGCTATATCTGTTTTTAGTTTTGCTTTGCTTCTGAACTGACTTTATATAAACTTCAGATGGTATTTCTGGAAGTGGTTCTTTGTTTACATTCCTTTTTTCTAAAACTTTTTCTTTAATTCTTTGATTGCTATCCCTAATGTTTTCGTAAAGTATTTTTGTTTTTTCCTTATGGTTTAAAACGTAGTCATTTACAATTTGTTTTTCTAAATCTATATCTAATAAAGAGTTTGAATTTATGTGTCCAAATAAGACTTCGCACGGCGTTAATTTAGTGACTGAATGAATGCTATTGTTATAGGCAATTATAGCATATTTTACTTTCTTAATTATACTGTCTTTTTTAAATTCGATTTGATTATTTAACAGCCTTATGTGTTCTATTAAGGTGGAATGGAATCTTTCACATAATCCGTTTGATTGGGGGTTTTGTGTACTGATAAAATGGATTTTGATTTTATGCAGGTCTAATATCTCCTTCACAATCCTGTTATTAAACTCCGTTCCATTGTCTGAGATAATAACTGTTGGTAAGCAGAACTGCGCAAAGTAATCTAATAGCTTGTCTGCAATTTCTGTAGCTTGAGAGCTTCCCAAGCGATAAGCTTGAGCATACTTTGTGAAACTGTCGACAATGCTGATAAACGCATTCTTTTCTAAAGAGATAGTGTCGATGTGAATTATCTGGAAAGGCCTTGAAGCTGTAGGCGTCAAGTTCATCTCTAATTGTAAGGGCATTCTGTCATATTTGGTTCTTTGACATATGTCACACTGATTTATGAAATTTTGGATTAGTGATTTTAAATTAGGCCAATAATATCTTCGCTTAATTTGTTCGTATGTTTCTTGTATCCCTCGGTGATTGGTTTTGCTGACATGATAATTACTTATCGTTTCTAAGGTATCTTCTTCCGAAGTTAGGTCTAAGAGTTTGTTATTGCACTTAACTAAATTTAGTTCAGTTTGTTTGAAATTTTTGGCTACGCATGATGCAAATTTCTCGTAAAAATCGTCTTCAAAATATAGATTATATTTTATTTTGGGTACCAAATATGATTTTACAAAGTTAACTATGTCTTCTTTAAAGTTATTTTCTGATATTTCGACCATTAAACGAATTTTTGAAGTTCCGAATAGTTTTATAATTTTTACTTTCTTTGGTTCGTATTTTACTAGTGACAAAAATATTTGATTTCTCCCAAAGTTTACAGGTTCGTCGGAAATTGGTATTTCAATTTGGGTGTTCCCTTCGAAGTTGGAATGCACGGTTTGACTGTCACTTTCTTGATCGTACTCTAAGTTGGCATTATCTGTTGCGTCGAGTTGTACGACCATAGACTCGTTATCTTCATTTAATTCCGGGAAGAAACGTTGGATTAATCCAGCTGGAGATAAATCAAGGTCTGGTTCTACAGTGTGTTGGGTGTTTGTTGACCTTTTATTAGTAATGTTCAATTGTATTCTAGACAAGGCATCGGTGTTTTGGTTTAATTTGCCCTTTTTGTATCTTATGTCATAATCATATTCCTCTAATTTTAATCTCCATCTTAAAAGCTTGGAATTTGGTTCTTTAACTGAAAATAACCATTGTAAAGGTTTATGGTCTGTATAAATTTTAAACTTTCTTCCAAATAAATAAGGCCTAAAGTGTTTAGTGGCCCATACGATTGCTAGTAATTCCTTTTCAATCGCGGAGTAATTAGTTTCGCTGTCATTTAAAGTTCTGCTGGCATACGCTATAGGAAGGTCCTTCCCATTATTGTCCTGGCTTAAAATTGCTCCTAGTGCAAAATTACTAGCGTCTGTTGTTAGAGTAAACTCCTTTTCAAAATCTGGGTATTGCAGAAGGGGCTCATTAGTCAGTATATTTTTACATGTTTCAAAACATTCAATGAAGTCTGGATTTTCTATATTTATTTTTGCATTTTTCTTTAAACAGTTAGTAAACGGTTTTGTTATCTTGGCGAAGTTTTTAATAAATTTTCGATAATAGCCTATTAGTCCTAAAAATCCTTTAATTTGTTTGGTGGTTTTGGGTATTGGATAGTTTTTGATTGCCAAAATCTTTGCTGGGTTAGGTTTTACGCCTTCCGGTGTAACAACATGCCCTAGATACGCTACTTCTTTTCTTAAAAATTCTGTTTTATCCAGCTGTACTTTAAAGTTGGCTTTGCGTAATCTGTCGAATACTTCTTTAAGTCTTTGTATATGTTCTTGGAGGCTAGTGGAGTAAATTATAATATCGTCTAAATAAACTAAACATGTTTCATTTTGGATTCCTCTCAGAATGTTATTCATAATTCTTTGAAATGTAGGGGGGCTATTCTTTAGTCCAAAAGGCATTCTTAAAAATTCATAGTGTCCCGTTTCTGTTGAAAACGCTGTTTTTTCTATGCTATTTTTATCCATTTCTACTTGGTGAAATCCTGAGGCTAAATCTAAAGTTGTAAAATACTGAGATCGTCCTAATTTATCTAATATGTCGGTAATGTTTGGCAAGGGAAATTTATCGTCAATTGTTTTCTTGTTTAATCCTCTAAAATCTATTACTAATCGAAATTTTCTTTTGCCAGAAGCGTCTTGTTTTTTGGGTACAATCCAGACAGGAGAGTTCCATGGAGAGTTTGAAGGTCTAATAATTCCTTGTTCAAGCATGTCCTCAGTTTGTTTATTAATTTCGTTCTTGTAAATCTCTGGATATCTATAATTTCTGGAGTATACGGGAATTTCATCAGTAGTCCTAATAACATGTTTTATTTGGTTGGTAAAAGTTAAATCGTTTCCCTCAATATGGAATAAATCTGCATAATCTTTTATTAAACTTGTTATAGCGGATTTTTCTTCCGAGTTCATATGTTCCATTCTAAATTTTGATAAATCTAAATTTTTTCTTCTCGAATTTTTTTGTTTATAATCTAATAAATTGAAATTAGCGTTCATTTGCATTGCATCAGGTCTGAAAATATTATATTCCTCTAAAGATTTTACTTCTAATGGTTTACTTATTGTTAATTTTACATTTTCTTCCGTATTGTTTATAATAGGGCAATAGGCTTCACCCTTATGCACTGAAACTATACACTGCGGAATTTCTAATCCGTTCATTTGTTTGTGTGGTAAAATACCTTCTCCATTATGAATATTTTGTATTTTTAATTTAACTGTTTGGCTAGTGCGGGCTTGTATAACATAACTAAATTGTTCCTGCTTTATTGACGTGCTGTCTGTTTTATTACAACTTCCTTTTTCAGTGTTAAAATATTGAATAGGGATTTCCTCATCACAAAGTATTAATTTATTATTTATAAAGTCTAAGCTTATTCCTAAATCCTTTATATTGTCTAGCCCTAGTAATAGGTCAAAATTCTGATGAAAGTCAAATAAATAAAATTTAATTGCTTTTTTAGACAACAGAGGTATGGTGCAACAAAAATTTTCTTTTGAAGTGCCGTGTGCGGTGATTACTTCAAACGGCTCTTTTTTAATGCTTGTTTTAAAATTTTTCCAGCCTAAAGATTTTCGCATAAATGATCTAGTACTGCCTGTGTCAATTAATATTCTAGATTTGGTGTTTGTGTCGTATATAAATGGTAGCTCGTTATTTTCGCTTTGTAGATTCATTATTGAAAATCGATTCCGAGGCTTGTATGTCCTAAAAAATCGTCCTGATCGATTTTAGCGGTCCCTTCTTCGTAGTTGTCGGTTAAATTTTGGGATTCTTCGAAGTACTCTTCTTTCCCGAGATTTTCTTCAAAAGCGAATGATTCTTGTCCATTAGTCTGGTACATAGTGTAATCGTCTTTTTCGGCTCCTTGTCCGGTCATTTGATACAAATTCGTTTGTCTAGAAGGCCTATCTGTCTGTCTGGTGGAAATACTCATAGGGGTAGGTTGATAACCCGTATTTCGCTGAGGATACTGAGGTTTAGTAGTGTTGTTGTTTGGTTGTCCCCTTTGAGGCTGACCATGATTAGCAAAAGTTGGTGGTCTATAGGAAGGATTTGGGTGTTGATAAAGTTGTTTAGGTATTTGGTGGTATTTAAATTCAGTATGTATTGGTCTTCTTACGTTATGAGTTTGGCTTTTCTGAAAGACTGGTTGTTTGCTTGGCTGAGTAAACATTTTATTATTTTTAAATTGGAAGTCGTTTGTGAGCATATTAAGTGCTTCACTAAGAGTGTTAGGGTTCTTGGTACGCATTAGTGACCCGATGGGTTCATGCAAACCCCTAAGGAGAACTCTTAAAGCTAGTTTCTGAACGTATTCTATTAAAATGTCTTTAGCCATCTGCCTTTGAGGCTCTTTATTCATAAAAAATGAAATTTGTAAATTTAGTAACTTTTGAATTTTCTCATAGAATTGAAATGGTGATTCGTTACTTTCTTGTTTTAATTCTGACATCTCTAAGTTTAATGTGAAACAATCTCTTTTGTCTGAATAACTAATTAATAATACTTTTCTAGTTTCGTGCCAATTGTAAGAGTTAGAGTTTACAACCATTTCCAGTGCTTGGCCTTTTAATTTAGAAAGAATAGAGGAGAACAGATACTCATTTTGAAAATCCTCTGGATTTTCGCTTACATAAAACTTATTCACTAACTTATCACATATCGAGATAAATCTGTGGAGCATAGTGGGCTCTCCACTATACTCGGGTATCATGTCAAGATACTCCTTTTTTAATGTTGGCGTTGCCATTATTTAATATTATTTTTCAAAATAATAAAAATTAAAAATCAATTATATAAAATTAAAAAGTATTTACTCTACTTTTTCTTAATTCTATATCTTAAGATCTACTTACAAGTTGATCCAAAATACTTTGCTCATTTGAACAACTTTCACTTTTCACTTACACGATATTCGCGCGTGTTCTTAATAGATATGCGCTCTATTAAGTGGTTGTAGATATTCACTCTACTTAAGGTTTCCTCAATTAACGGTTAAAACCGATGGACGTTATATTCACTAACTTCCTTGAGGTGTCCTACCGACTGCGCCAGTTACGTTTTATATTAAGCAAGAAAGGTTTTTAAAAATGATTTTTATTTTTACAAACCTTTGAATTTAATAAACAATTAATTTAGAAAACTGTTACATTAATTTTTACTTAATAAAACAATACAATTGATATGCACTCAATCGGAGTGGAAAACGTCTGTGCGATACAGAGGCGACTTACACACTGCCGGGGCTCTGTTCTCACACCTATATAATACTAAAGCTGCGTAAGCAGGAATTTTCCTAGCACGCATTTAATTATGAAATGTTCACATAAAATGTTTATATAACTTGTATCTATAAATTAGTGCATCCATTTAGAAGAAACATTACAAATCCTAATGTTAGAGGAACAAGTCGGCTTTGCGTAGCTCGTATCAGAGTAAATTCATCTCAAACTATTAACGAATGGCGTTTTGAAACCATTAACAATTAGTAGCTAGTTAAACGTGGGGGGGGGGGTTGCGTTCGTTGACTGAACGTTGTGTATAATAACTACACAAAGATTCAACTCTTAAAAAATTACTGAAAACATTAAAATTTTGCATTGTTATGCAACATTTAATACGCTTTGCAAATTCAAAGCTTTTAGTACACTTGTGGTATCGATAGTGGCTCTGTGGCCGGTGCGCTTTCAGTGTCCGCCTAATTGCTCTTAAACAGACTTTAAAATGAGCAAAAAGAATTACATGTAAAATGGCTTTTATTCGGTATTCGCTAGTGGTTTATAAACCAGCTTAAAGGCTTCTTCTAACACATTATCAGGGAATCGTAGAATAATTGAGCCTACATATAAATGAGAAAGGAATACGGTTTGAAATTTTGTTCAATTTATGAGGTAGGAACTTTATTCTTATGCTTGCCAAAAATGTCTTCAGGAACTATTATTATTTTTTAATTTTCATAATTTTTATTCAAATGTAACCAAAAGTGTTCAAAGTTAAACGACGTAATTTGTATTCAACTTGATGTATGAACCTATGAAGGCATTATTGTCTAAATAGATTATTATTTAATTTGTTCCTGCTATTTTCAGTTTCAAAGCGAACGTTTTCTGAAAGATGGAGGACAATGAATGCAAGATATGTCTCCAATTATTCAACTTGATGTATGAACCTATGAAGGCATTATTGTCTAAATAGATTATTATTTAAATTGTTCCTGCTATTTTCAGTTTCAAAGCGAACGTTTTCTGAAAGATGGAGGACAATGAATGCAAGATATGTCTCCAATTATTCAACTTGATTTATGAACCTATGAAGGCATTATTGTCTAAATAGATTATTATTTAATTTGTTCCTGCTATTTTCAGTTTCAAAGCGAACGTTTTCTGAAAGATGGAGGACAATGAATGCAAGATATGTCTCCAATTATTCAACTTGATGTATGAACCTATGAAGGCATTATTGTCTAAATAGATTATTATTTAATTTGTTCCTGCTATTTTCAGTTTCAAAGCGAACGTTTTCTGAAAGATGGAGGACAATGAATGCAAGATATGTCTCCAATTATTATACTTGATGTATGAATCTATGAAGGCATTATTGTCTAAATAGATTATTATTTAATTTGTTCCTGCTATTTTCAGTTTCAAAGCGAACGTTTTCTGAAAGATGGATGACAATGAATGCAAGATATGTCTCCAAACGAACTACTTTTGTGTGAAAGTTTTTTACAATTAAAATAAGAATAAGTGAAAAATAAAATAAATTTGATAATAATGATGAGGCGTCTCACGAAATTGTTTTTTAAATGAAAAACTCGGTTGATACGTGAAGAAACCTTTATTTATTAAACATTCGGCTACGTTTCGATGATTAAATTGTCGTCCTCATTCAGGCCTACAAGTATAACAGACAGAATTAACATTTACGTCATTCAAGTAATAAGCTCGAGTCTGAAGAGGATATTTTATATTAAAGTCTGGTACAATTATTGTGTTTACTTCGCAAAATAACTGTATTCAGTCAGACTTGATATTATCTACACAACTTCTTGTCTGGGTTGGTTTGAATTATCATCCATTCCTTCGTCATAAATATTAAATTATTTAGGGGAAACATCCGCCCTGGTCTCGTTATAAACCTTAATGAGTAAAATTATAGGCTCAAAATGTTGCCTAACCTGTTTTATGATACACAAATTAATGGTCCTTTGTATCTTGTATACAATTTATCTGTCACGTAAGGGTTGCTATCTGGTGCAGTTCCTTGTTTGAACAAATTAAAAATAACAATGGATTTATTATTAAAAAAAAAAACTTATGAGAGCAATAGCAAAAGTTGTGTGTATCTGTGCGCAATAATTATTTAATGTTTTAGTTTGGAAAAGGACTTCAATTTTTCAGAGTTTTAACGCAAAACCTAAAAATATAAATGGCTTTACGTAAACAATAAATAAATTAATAGCACAAAGCTAATTTCGCCTCTAGATGCAACGTTATTTTTAATTTAAACAGCCAGGCTATCAACTTTAATATTGAATCATTGAAATTAAAAGATAAAAAATTCATACCGATAATAAATAAAACATGTTCGAATATTTATTTTTATATAAATGTACGTTTTAAACATTAGTTGAGCGGTCTTCCAGATTGTGCTGGCGACCAAATTTGTGACTTTTCAATGTGAGTCATTTTTGTATTATTAGTCCATTTAGTGGTAGAGGTTATTATTTTAAAATATATGTAGGACGTAAAACAAGATACATTGTAATTAATATTACAAAACTTGTTTAGTAATTAAAAATAATTACTAATAATAATAATTAAACAACCTGCAATAACGATATTTACTACAAACACAATTAAAGCGTTAGCAAATTGGAAAACCATTCATTCGAAAAATACATTTGGAAATCAATGAAAATTGAATAAAACTAACCATTTTGTTACCTTTAAATATGAAGCTTTTCATTTCAGTTCGCACTGCTAGTAAATATTTTGTATTTTGTGTTTGTAAAACCTATAGACCTTTAACCTAACAAAATATCTCAAAAAAATGGACGACGCACAACTGGACATTTTGATAAATATTTGAGATACAGGAAATACATGTTCTTTCCATTTTCTGAAGGAACAAACTCTGTTAATTTCATCCGAAAGTTATCGTTATGAATATATTTAGAGGTTTCAAGG
This sequence comes from Prosapia bicincta, assembly GCA_036971475.1. Classification (NCBI taxonomy): domain Eukaryota; kingdom Metazoa; phylum Arthropoda; class Insecta; order Hemiptera; family Cercopidae; genus Prosapia; species Prosapia bicincta. Next base: position 5,632,516 of record JBAIZL010000010.1, on the reverse strand, counting down.
TTAGTAGTTGTTCGTAGGCAAGTAGTTTTCATACTGCCTCCTATATCGTAAAGATTTTATGATTTTAGGCTACTCTCTGGGGCGCGACGAATGACTAGTAGTTTAGTAATTTCTATTCTAGTAGTTTAGAAAAGTTCACAACCTCTGTACAGACTTGACGCAGACGAAGCCAATTTAATAAATTACCAATAGTAACAATCATAATTTTTATACCTATAATCAAACGTTATCCGCTATAACAAGTAATATAAACCAATATGTTTTAAAGAAATTGTTCCTAATTAGGTTAATTTTATGTGAGGTGATTTTTATTAAATAATTACAAATAATATAAATAAAGTAACATAGGCTATGCATTAATACAGTAGTTCTTCCCCATAAACTATAACATATAATTCGTTGTTTTACGATATTATATTTTATCACATTGTTTTTTGCTAAATGGGACGAAATAAATATATTGCATAACTTTCATCTTTTTTGAAAAGATTTTCTCCCCTATAAAGGCTTAATTAATTAACGAAATTATATTTGAAAAATCTAATAATATCAAGTGTCATCTACTACAAAATTTAAAAAAATGTATTTGAAATTGAGTGGATGAATAAAAAGTAATTTACTAATGTTAGAAAATTTGAACAAGACACACACACACACACACACACACACACACACACACACACACACATATATATATATATTTAATAAATTAAAAGTATTTCAAAAACCAGAATACTTTTAATGAATATATTTATTCTTGTTTTTGAAAGATTTTTAATTTATTAACTATATTACAAGAAAACATATCACCATATTTAATATATATATATATATATATATATATATATATATATATATATATATATGGGTGTGTGTGTGTGTGTATGTATATATATATATATATATATATATATATATATATATGTGTGTATGTATATATATATATATATATATATATATATATATATATATATATTTATACATATATATAAATAAAATAGATAAATATATATACATAAAATAATATAATAATTGAACAGCAAATACAAGAAACTGTCGCGCCTTTCCAAACAACAAATCCCGGAGATATCTGAAGAAGCTAAAATAGTTACTGCCTAATTAGTAAGTGAGGAAACGGATATAGACTCGGTTAGCGAGATTGCACCACTTCCACTCAAATTATCTAATCAGGAATTGCATGTTTAGCCTTACCGTAACCGCTCCCTAACGGAAGTTGTAGGAGATACCTGGGTACGTTATTTCGTGTGGAAATTACCTCCAGATGTTATCTGAGTTTCTGCTATAGACTTTGTAATGTATTGACCCATTCCGTTCCCTAATAACAGAAAATATTACTCCCTCACGCAAGTATACAATGGCGCGCAGCCTCGACGTTTCTGAAGCATTACTTTCGATATGTTTACTTTCACAAGACATCATATCATATGATGAAATATACGGCAAATTGACATGCAGGTCGTCTGGTTTAGTCTTACCGCTAACCTTGAAATGCGCAGAAGCACTTGAATAGATTAGAGTGGAAGATACCCGCAGATACAGTATCTAGTTAACGTTATTGCAGGTAGTAACGTATTGCGTGATACAATATACGACAAATTGGCATGCAGGTCGTCTGGTTTAGTCTGACCGCTAACCTTGAAATGCGCAGAAGCACTTGAGTAGATTAGAGTGGAAGATACCCACAGATACAGTATCTTGTTAACCTTAATGGAGTGATCAACGAATTGGATATTATAGTGCACGACAGTGTTCTATTCACAACTCGTGGCAGCAATTCCCACTTGCGTCTGTCTACCCTCGCTCCTTGGTTATTTCACTGGACAGGCTAATGGTGACGATAGTACAAAATGAAGTTACACAGGTTATAACCCTGTGATAGTTCAAAGGGATGCTCCACAAGTTATAACCCCCGTACATTTTGTCAACTTGTAATAGATGAAAATTGTTACTTCATAGAGTAACTTCAAAAATGGAAGTGGTCATTTTATCTACACAGAGCATCCCTGCTTCAGAAAAACCTGTAATATCTAAAATTTTATTCTAAGAAAAAGTAACAGGTAAGCCTGTAAATATTTCTGACTAAATATTAGCAACGAAATTCATTCTTTATACTTTTTGATAATTTTTAAAAACCGGTCAATTTTATTGAAGGTTAATATTTCAGCATATAATTTTAACGTAAAAAGTTGTTAACAGAGTTACAGAAACCTGACGCTGGCAATATTTCATGATAACAACTGTTTCCTTATCCCACCTTCTTACTCATAAAGTACTTACATATTTTACTCACTGCAAAAATAATAACACTCCGTAATGTAAGTTCACCAATGAATTATATTTTTCACTAAACCTAGTAAAAGAAAATTTTGAAAAATCGAAACCCTCGGGTAGAACCAGATGCTTGTATGGGGGCTGAATAATGGTAACGCATTTGCTAGCACGTACATTGCCTGCGGCGTGTTCTGGCCGGAGTTTAGTCGTTTTTGAATAACTTTACACGATTTTGTTTCCTGAGAAACTGTCGTTTGTTTCGTGAATTATTAACAATATAACTATCGTGGAATTTCTTGGTCTTAGAAATAAATATTACAGTTGCTGGTTTTTTCTTTACACCCACTCGGCCAGAAATAATTTGTGTACTTTACCTCTAGTGTTTGTGTGTGTGTGTTTGGGGGGGGGGTTTGGTTAGTCGTGTATATATATATATATATATTTATATAAATTCCTTGGGAATTTTTCAAACCACGGTAGTTCAGAAAAAACTATCAAAACGATAAAGTGCTCTTAATTATATTTTAAGAAGTTATTAAAAAAAAAAAAATAAAAATTTTGATTTAAAAATATATTTTTTAAACACTTATGTTAGTCGGTTTGAGGGAGCTCAGTAAAATCGTGAATGGTTTTCATTAATAAACATTGAGATCTGAGAGTGCTTGGATCAAATCAATCTTTAAAAAGGAAGAGAATAAAGAAGAGAGGAAAGAAAAAGGATGGAGAGAGGGAAAGAGAGAAGGGGAGAGAAAGTGAAAATAGTGATATGGAGAGAGATGGAAAGAAAGAAAACTAAAGGAAGAAGGTAAGAGAATTAGAAGAAAGAAAAGAATATAAAAACAAAATTTGAAAAAGATAGGAAGAAGAAAATGATAATGAGAAACAAACAAAAAAAATTTGAAAAAGACATAGGTCTGTGGAGAGAGAGGCACAGAATGAGAGATAAGATGAGAAGGGAGAGGGAGAGAGAGAGAGGGAGAGAGAGAGGGAGGGAGGGAGAGAGAGAGAGCGAAAGAGAGAGAGAAGGAAAAACAATTACAGTAAATGTAGGGCAAGGAACAGCCCAGAGTATATTTACTGAAACCCCTGAGACAGAGCTTACGTATAAAAGTATGAAAATTTCTTTCTGTTTACTTTCCCTCCATAAAACAATGCCCGCCAAAGATAGGTGCTTTGATTTAAGAAACAACCCTTATAACATGTCTCCCTTTTCTTCGTCGGACGTGTTTGCATATTCTTGCTTCTTGGCTTGGGTTATATACGTAACTTCAAATTAGTGCTTGTAAAACCTTACATCCATTAAGAAGAAACATTACAAATCCTACTTTAAGAGCAACAAGTCGGCTTTGTGTAGCTCGTATCAGAGTAAATTCGTCTCAAACCATTAACGAATGGTGACCATTATCAATTAGCAGCTCGGTAAATGTGGGGGGGGGGGGGGTTGTGTTCGTTAACTGAACGTTGTGTATATTAACTACATAATGATTAAACTCTTAAAAAAATAAAAGAAAACTTTAAAATGTTGAATTTTAAAAAATTAAATACGATTTACAATTTTTAAGCTTTTAGTACATTTGTGGTATCGGTAGTGGTTCTGTGGCCGGTGGAATTTCAGTGTCGACCTCATTGGTCTTAAAACGATTTTAAAATGAGCAAAAATAATTACTTGCCTTTTATTCAGTATTTGCAAAAGGTTTATAAACCAGCTTAAAAGCTTGTTCTAACACGTTATCAGGGAATCGTATAAGAATTACGTCTATTTCTAAATTGGAAAGAAATAGGGTTTTTAATTTTATTCATCCTACTTTTGGAAGCTTTATTCTCATATTCGCTAAACATATCTTTAGGAACTATTATGTTTTCAAATTTTCATCATTTTTATTCAATTGTAACCCAAACTGTTTAACGTTAGACGACGTAGTTTGTATATAATGTGATGTATGAACTTATGGAGGCATTATTGTATAAATAGATTATTATATACATTTTCCCTGCAATTTTTAGTTTCAAAGGAACCGTTAAAAGGTTCTCCCAACGAAGAGACAATGAAAGTAAGAGATATTTCCGAACCGACTACTTTTATGTGAAATGTGTTTCAATCAAAACAAGAATAAGTTAGGAATAAAATAAATTTCACAATGAATAATTCTAACCGGTTGCTGAGCAAAATCTTTCTCTTATATTTAAACCTAATATTTACCTTAATATCAAACTCTCTCGAGTGATTGCTACAAGGTTTCTAATTAATACTTTACGACTATAACAGTTGTTTAGTCGGTAAAACTTTATTGCCCTACTTTACATCTAATTGAAATGTTTTTACAAAATACAGAGTTTGTGATTATATTGTTTTTTGCCTACAACGCAATTAGCGCACCATTTATTAATTTACGTTCTTGTCTTTATAAATGAAAGAAAGAAAGAGGATAAAATAACGATATCGTCAGCTATCTGAACCTTAATTACGTCTGTCGCTTGGAACATTTCACTTTTTCCAAAATTTTAACTTTATAAGATATTCTAAATTGTCGTTTTAAAAAAAGTGCTTTTTTATATTCTTCTGGTAAATGTACTCTCTACAGTTTGGTTTATTATTTCGATGATAATCTATCTGTATCGTTTTACCGTATTATACTCTCCTCTCTTCTGATCATTTTTGATTTCTTATTACGGGTTTTTTAGTAAAAGAAAAGTGCAATTAGTTTTTAAAATATAATTTACCATGGCTCGAATTCATAAATAATCATCATTCAGGATGATTACACTTAAATTATAATACTTAAATTCATCATTAATGATAATTAATTGCCCAGTGTTTATAGTTTTTAGATATCTCGACAGATTTCAGAATATCTGTTGGTATACCCCGATTCCAGGCTATACCACTGAGCTTTAACAATATCGTAATAGAGCTACAGCATACGTTTCCTTTGAAAATATTAGTTACTTCTGATAATAATTCATTTATTGTTAAAACTATTTATTGGTTGATCAGACAGTTTGGTTGTTATTGGCTGATAAGAGACAGTTCAATCTCTTTTTTATTATTCCATTTAATAAACTTAAAGATTGGGTCTTCCTTCTTTGTATTAGAAGTTGGAAGAGCACAGTTAGGTCTAGACCCCCAGGGAAACTTCTGGGTTGCTTACCACCGTACTAGAGTTACAGCCAGAGGGAGTGACTCCTAATGATCTCAGGACCCCCCCCCATGTCTTACAGTACTTCTTTACAATGTTTGTGGAAAAAACCTTTTGTTTTAGGTAACAAATAATATTTTTTTAAAATTTCAAGTTGACAAAAGAAATTGTGGCACTCAGAGGAGTATCTGGAGAAGTGAAATCTTTTATAGCCATGTCTACTGGAAAATATCAAACTGATAATAAAAAAAAATCTTCTATTGCTTCGTTCTTAGGTTAGGCAAATTTCATTTAAATCTTCGTTACATCTAGCAACAATATAAAACACAAATGCAACTTTACAGACAGCGAATCCTAGAGATAGTTGAAGATGGTGTTAAAATAACGAAAAGTTATGTCTAAAAATGAAACTGCTCCCATTTGTATTTATAAGTTCTAATCAAAAATTGAACAATTAGCATAATCTAACAGTTGGCTAGCTAACGTAGGTTTTAAGAGACAACTGGATGCGTTCCGGAGTTAAAATTACCCCGAGTTGTTTGTTAAATTTCCGTTGTTGTCTCTGACTTCTCTAGCTCTTATTGGCAATAATAAAGTATTAGCCATTTATCGAGAGTTTAATTTGGGGTGAAATTAAATTAAACAGGTAATATAAACAAAACAATTTTAAAGTGATTTCCTATCTGGTTCATTACAGAAAATGTTTTTAGTTACTTTTTATTGAATAATAACAATTATTATAAATACTTCAACGCTACCTGTGGAATAATACAACTTTTCTACCACACAAACTATAACATAAAATCAGCTGTTACCTGAAATCATATGTTTTCTTTTATTTTAGACTAAACGGGACGAAATTATTATATTGCATACCTTACCCCGGTTGTGAAAAGTTTTTACCCCATATAAACCTAAAATTTATTTAACTAATTAATATTTGAAAAAAACTGTATTAACATCAAGTGTCAATCAATAAAAGTCTTAAAATGTACTTTAACTTGGGTGGATAGTTAAACACTAAATTATGAACGATTGAAAATGTCAAATAAATAAACAAATAAATAAATAAATAAATAAAAATTTAAATATATATATATATATATATATATGTGTGTGTGTGTGTGTGTGTGTGTGTGTGTGTGTGTGTGTGTGTGTGTGTGTGTGTGTGTGTGTGTGTGTGTGTGTGAGTGTGTGTGTGAGTGTGTGTGTGTGTGTGTGTGTGTGTGTGTGTGTGTGTGTGTGTGTGTGTGTGTGTGTGTGTGTGTGTGTATGTGTGTGTGTGTGTGTGAGTGTGTGTGTGAGTGTGTGTGTGTGTGTGTGTGTGTGTGTGTATGTGTGTGTGTGTGTGTGTGTGTGTGTGTGTGTGTGTGTGTGTGTGGGTGGGTGGGTGTGTGTACAAGAAGAGAGTGAACTAATAGGAGTCAAAAACACATTGCTCGCTAGACTTTCGAATAAGTAGGACCGCGCGCCACTGCCGGGGCGATATTGAAATTACAGAGGTTGGAATTATTATTTCCATGCTAAATATAGTAAAGAGATTATAATGGGCACACGTATCAAAGATATAGTAAATATTTTCTCAACCTATAAACATAATTCTATAAACCCTAGAGATTATATTCTAAAAAAGCTAATGCCATAAATCAATATTTTTTATATCTTATTAAAGACTAAAATAAAAATCTAAGATACTTTTAATTTCAAAATCACACAATGAAGTCAAACAATTTTATGAGTAAAGTATATACAATTATTTTAAATTACAAAATCAAACGTTTTTATATAAATATTGAAAAAAAACCATCATTTAATAAGCCATTGTTAAAGAAGAAAATATAACATACAAAAGAAACCAAGTAATAAACTTGCAACTGAAAAGGATATTTTACATAAAATTCTTTTACAAATATTGTGTTTATTTCGCAAAATAACTGTATTCAGGCAGGCTTGAAATTATCTTTCACAACGTCTTGTCTGGCGGCGGTTTGAATTATCATCCATTCCTTCGTTATAAATATTAAATTATTTAGGGGAAACATTCGCCCTGGTCTCGTTATAAACCTTCATGAGTAAAATTATAGTCTCAGAATGTTGCCTAACCTGGTTAATGATGCACAGATTAAGGGTCCTTTGTACCTTGTATAAAGTTTATCAGTGATGTAAAGGCTGCGGTTTGATAAATGTATTGTTTAAAATAAAATAAAAAGTAGGAATTTATTAATGAAAGAAAAGTTTTAGAGCAATGAATAAGTTGTGTGTGTGTGTGTGTGTGTGTGTGTCTGTGTCTGTGTGATGTGGCTGCGCCTATTAATTACTTAATACGTAATAATTATTTAATGTTTCAGTTTGAAATAAAAAATAATTGATAAAATATATGGGTTATATAAAATACCTATATTATCAAATTTGGGTATATTTTGGAAAAATAAACTTTGTTTAAACTTATCCGAAAGTTATCGTTACGAATATATTTAGAGGTTTCAAGGTTAGTAGTTGTTCGTAGGCAAGTAGTTTTCATACTGCCTCCTACATCGTAAAGATTTTATGATTTTAGGCTACTCTCTGGAGCGCGACGAAGGCCTATTCAATTTTGGTAGTTTAGAAATGTTCATAACCTCTGTACACACTTGTCCAAGACGAAGCCAAATTACTAAATTACCAATAGTAACAATCAAAATTCCTAAACGTTATCTCCTAAAACAAGTAATATATATAAATATGTTTCAAAGTAATTGTTCCTAATTAGGTTAACAATGACAAATTTAATTTGAGTTAATTTTTATTAAATAGTTACAAATAATATAAATAAAGTAACATAAGATATAGATAATACAGTTGTTCTACTCCTTAAACTCTAAAATAATTCGTTGTTATATGAAATCATATTTTGTTACATATTTTAGACTAAATGGGACGAAATAACTATAATGAATAACTTGCCTCTTTTGTGAATAGTTATCCCCCCATATAAAATTTATTTAATGAATTTATATTTGAAAAAGCTATTAATATCGAGTGTCATCCACTACAAGTTAAAAAAAAATATATTTGAACTCGAGTAGATGAATAAGATGTATATTAGTAACGATTGTAAATTTGAACGAGGCATATATATATATATATATATATATATATTAGAAAAAGTGTTAAAAAGTATACGCAAACATAAAAATATAAATTCATTTACTTTAGCAATAAAAAATAATAGCACAAACCTTATTTCGCACTCTATACGCAATGTTAATTTGTATATATATATATATATATATATATATATATATATACAGTGTATATATATATATATATATATATATATATATATATATATATATATATTTTAGGATTAAATAATATACACTAATTACAGGAATAATTTATTGAATAGTACACTCAAATCATAGGCTACTTTGAAAGGAAAATACATGGAAATGGTAATCTTTCTTTTTATATATACTTTTATATTGTATATAGTTTGAATTATGTAACATATTTGGTAATAATTTCTATGAGGTGTTATAAATTATATATATGTTTATTGATTCTAATAACTATAAAATGTATCTGTTTAAACTTAAATATTATTTAAAGGAAATATTGCATTGTTTATATAATATTAGTTTTAACAGTATACGATGTCAAGAGTACAGTGGTACAATATAAAAATATTGCAATAAAAATATTGGAAAACCCTCAATACCACAAAAATAATAAAAAATAACTAACTAACAAGTTTACATAAGATTAGACTGCTGTATACATCTCGATAACCATGAGAGGGTTTACGTATTTCGATAACTTTATCAGAGGGTTTAATTACATAATTACAATCTATAATACAATAATTTACAAACTAGACTGACTAAGGTAGTTTTATTAACACTGTAGTAGTTTTAATAGTGTTTATTGAAATTGGCAACAATACAATCTCATGTTCAATAGGAGAAGTGTTGTAAGATTAATAATTCTTTATTTTTTTTATTATTTTTTATTATTTTTTTATTATTTTTTTTGTGGAGGTTGGAATGCATTTTCGCACCATCAAGTCTGCCCTGACAGACCTGGTTTGTGGGACTCCTGGCGAATACCCACTAAACCCTTCCTCCTTTCCGGCCCTTTGTAGATCTGACCTTTGTATCACTGTATTAGCATTCTTCCTTGACAGAAGGCCCTTTATTAACCAAAGTGGTTTCTATTTCTAAAATTGAATGTATTTGGCCTGGTCACTGATCTTGACCTCGACCATCTTCTTGTCTCATTTTAATCCGCAGTCTGCTCTTGATATATGTCGCTATCTCTATCCAGTTGGATGCGCTCCACGGCATCTTGCCCACAATGCTGTCCGGGTCTATTGGCCCGACGTTGCTTTCCAGCTTTGTTCTCTCCGATTGCCATCTTCTGCACACAAAGAAGGTGTGTTCGGGGTTATCAGGCGACCCTTCACCACAATGGGAGCAATTTGGATTATTCAGCTTTCCCATTTTATATAAATAGACCCGGAAGAGACTGTGTCCTGTCAAGAACTGTGTAGTGTAGAAGTTTACCTCTCCATGCTGCCTGTTAGTCCAACTGGATATGTTTTTAATTAGTCTAGCTGTCCATCTTCCGGTGGGTTCTGCAGACCATCTTTCCTGCCACTTGGTCATCGTCGTCTTTCTCGCTTTTTTTTGTTATCCCTATCGTTCATATTGTTTCGTCGCTCTGCAATGGTCTTCTTTTCTAGTGCCAGCAGATCAATAGGAATTATTCCCGCCACTACTAGAGCAGCCGATTCCGAGACCGTTCGATAAGAACACGCCACTCTTAGTGCCCCTGTTCTCTGCACTAAGGCCATCCGCCTTCTATTCCTCTCGGTTTTGAGGGCACCTGCCCAAATTTCCGCCCCGTACAGCATTATAGAATGCGCCACGGAAATCAGAAGACGACGTCTGCTCTGAGTAGGGGCCCTAACGTTAGCCAGAAGCCTACTCATAGCTGTTGTGATTGAGCCGCGCATTTAACATGAGTTTGAAAACTTAGATTCCTATCAATCATGATACCTAAGTACCTAATGGCACTTTTAACTGTTATTTTTTCCTCTCCCACGAGCATCTCAGGGCTAGGAATAAGGTGTCTCTTGGATATCAGAACAATCTCAGTTTTTTTCAGAGCCAAGCGCAGACCATGCTCCATCATCCAGCTGTTAACACGACGCATTACTTGCGCCAGTAGTAATTGGGCGAGCTCTTGGTTTCTCGCTATAATGATCGCAGCAATGTCGTCTGCGTATCCCATTAAGAAAGTTCAATCTGACATTGTTATACGCAAAATACTGTCGTAATTTTGCATTCCAGAGGTCCGGGCCGAGAATGGAGCCTTGAGCTGCTCCTGCTGTTACGTTCATCCTTCTAGGTCCCTCTGAGGTCTCGTATATCAGATACCGGTTGTTAAGGTAGTCTCGTACTATCCGTAGGAGATACTCAGGCAGATCAAATGTCTTCTCCAGGGCATACAGGATGTCTTTCCATCTCGCTGTGTTGAAGGCATTACGTACATCTAGGGTAACCAGAAGGCACACAGGTCGTGAAAAGTGGTTACCTACCTCGACTATTTTAGCAGCATCAACTACGGTTCTAATAGCATCAATAGTTGACTTGCCCTTCCTAAAGCCAAACTGTCTATCAGAAAGATCCCCTGCATCGAGGAAGGCCGAGAGCAGCCGTGGCCTAATAAGTTTTTCTAGCAACTTTCCAGCCGCATTCAACATGCACAGCGGTCTGTATGAAGACGGAGAATCTAAGTCTTCCCCTTGCCTTTGTTAATCACGACCAATCTTGCTAACTTCCAACGGACACTAAATACACCAGCTATCAAGCAGTGGTTGTACATGTTGAGTAATATATGTGCGGGTGAGCTCTCACTACGGCTTTAAGAACCTCCGAAGAGTTTCCATCCGGTCCCGGAACCTTGTTAATTTGGAGGGACTTGCCTGCAGCCATAGTTCTTTCTCCGCGAAGAACGGGACATCTTGCCCTCCGGTGTTCCTCTTTGAAATCTGTCCGATAGGGTGGGAAGGGAACAAACCATCTACTATAATATTCATCTGTGCCGCATTCAATTGTCCTCCCGGAGTGAATGAATTTAGCTTTTTCATCACCAGCTTACATCCTAGGACCCAGGGCCTAGGATAGCTATTTAGGTCTTCACGAAGGGCCTCCCAGCATCGCCTTTGGCTCTCTTTCTAATTGCTGTACGGAGTTCTCTCTTTGCCGTCTTGCATTCCAGTGTCTCTTCATATGGCACACCCTGTTCCCTTCGCCTTGCCCGTTGAGCTAGGCGTCTCGTTCTAAGACACTTTCTCCGTAATATGGCTATCTCCTAAGTCCACCAATATACCGGATTTCTATTTCCTCTAGGGAATCGTTTTTGTCGAATACCAACCTTGCCGGCTCTTTGAATGAGTTTCATTGTTGCGTCTACTACAGCTTCAGCGTCCATGTGCCTTTCCGTTGTTTGTCCCATTTACATGGCATCCAATTGGGAACCCTGCAGGACCTCCGAGAATCTGTCCTGATCCATTCGGGCGACATTCCACCTACTTCTTCTCAGTGTCCTCAACCGTCTCTTTGGTTTCTCATTGTTGATGCTGATTAGGATCTACTGGTGATAGCTCGCCGTATAGTCCTCCATCACTACCCAGTCCTGAATTCTAGGGACTAAAGTCTCTGAGGCTAAAGTAATATCGATAATACTACCTCTATATCCTGGTCGACGGAAGGTAGTCGTGTTACCTGTGTTAAGGATGACGAGTCCCAGTCTTTATGCCGTTTCAGTCACGCGTTTGCCTCTAGAGTTAGTTATATCTGCCCCCTCCCCATTCTGTAGCCCCCGGGTTGAAATCTCCTCCGACAATGATGTTACCGTCTATTGCCTGTAATCCGTTCTCTAGCTGGTCCATCTTTTGGCGGAAGTCCCCGATGGACTTATTGGGAGTTAGGTACACACTGACGTAACACTGTTGCTTTTAACCCATACATAGCCGTTTCCAGAGCCATGACTATCAATGGCAAGATTCACGTCAGGTATGCAATAGCTGCGGCTCCCAAGCTGTCCGAAAACCACGAAGGTGATGCCAAGTCCTTATACTGCTCACTTATTATTATAATGTCAGACTTATGTTCCAATCGAAGTTGCGAAAGAAGATCATTAGCCAGTCCTTGGATAATCCGTCTAGCCATCCTTTTTTAGTTTTTCGGCTTCCAACGTTGGCGAAACACTATACATTTCCCAGATCCGGTGAAGTGTTTTGTCTTGTCCCCATCCAGGTTCATATCCGCGCACAGCATACAATAAGGCTCCTGCTGACAGTCTTTGACCTTAGGTTCACGGCCTATCAGGTCCGCTGCATTTTCCAGTCTTATGCCCATAGCCGAGACACCTCCAGCAACGTGTTACCTCAATCCTCAACCGGATTCTACAGCTGACATAGCCAATTTTAATCCTATTATTCTTTAAAAGAATGCCTGATTCTGTCTCGCTTAAAACAACAATAGCCATCTTCTGCCCTCTATCATTTGCTGCTGTTACGTAAATCTTGCGTTCGTCATTACTATTTAGTAAATTACGAGCGAGAGCTTCCTTCACGTCATTCTCTTCTGTCATTGAGTCTAGGTATCTAATCTCTATTGTTACCTTCGGGACTAGGTGTTGTATATTCCCTACTTCCCCAATTGCATCTGTTATAGTTTTGTTAAATTCATCGATATTTTCCGCCCTGCCAGACATCGCAAAGGCATCCCCTGCTCTCGTTTTCCTTATGGATTTTAGGCCCGAAATTAAGTCCTCAGGCTTTACCTTGTCGTGGGAGACGCGTAAAACATCAGCAAAAGATTTCTCACCGACAGGCTTAATGAGTACTGCCTCTGAGCGTGGCTTATCTCTTACTTTCTTCTTTTTTATTTGACCTGGAGTCATTTGATTGGATTCCATGGCCAGTTCCCACTGATGCTGCCTTCTAGCTGCAACGTGTTTGAGGTTTGAACTACCATCTACTGGCCGTCATTTTCATTCTCCTTATGAGAAGAAGGATTTTCATTAGTAGCCCCTGTGATGGAAGTGGACTCTGTAGAGTTCTTAGGCCTTGTGCCATCTACTCTCGAGGGGCCATCTTCTTGTCTGACTCCTTCCCTGTGTTTTTCCCTAGGCCCTGTTGAAGGGGACTCGAAACCACTCTTTTCTTTCCTTCCAATGTGTGGAGAATTAGTATTTTGTGCCTCTTCTTCTTTTAGGAAAAATTCAGCCATCTACCGTGATCTCTTCAAGTAGCTTAGCCCATCTACTAGATCTTCAAGCTCCATAATTCCAGATTTAATGTCAATGCTGACGTTTTTTGTCTGCCTATAGCAGTCTACATTTTGCTTAGCACGACTCGGCATTTTTTGAAGTGCTCTGCTTCCCCTCGGGCAATTTTTTTCAGCTGTTTCTCTTGAGGAGATAGCTGCTGAGAGCTTTCTGCTATTGCGTTTCCCGGTGTTCCAGCTCCCGCACTTCCATTTTTTCTCCCTTGCGTAACCAATGGAGAGGCATCAATTTTTTCCTGCCATTATTTGGCTCGTTTCTCTTTCTTTCAGGTGGCTTGGGACCTGACGGTGGTGTCCTCTGAACCCTGGAGCTCCTAGAGAAAGGATCTCTTTCCTCACCACTTGTCACATTTTCATTCAAGGGGACCAAGTGTTTCATCCCCTAGGTATGTTTCTTGCAGGCGCTAGCTGACGACGACCCGGAGCCTGCTTGCTCACTCCCGACGGTCGCCGGTACTGAGATCCGACCCCCTGCACCGTAGGTTTGGTTTTATCTACATCTTCCATCTTTGGTTTGTTTTCAGAGTGCCTTCCCCTAGCACTGTAACCCTGTACAAGGAGCCCTCACGAGGTACTATCAGCCGGGTCAGCTAAACCAAGGTTTTTTAAAGAGGTGTTTGTTACTCCACCATCCCTCCTCCTTCCCCATCATAAGATAAGGCCCCGGGCTTGGGACCGGCGAGCGGAGTCAATAATTCATTGTTAATACATAAATAAATAGTATTAATTATTTGGATCTTCTAAACACATATTACAAAGTTATTGACCCTTTTGATACGATAATGACTTTTCCATAATTCACGAAACAAATAAAGTATCCTGGAAAACATTTTTAATTAATAATTAAATATTCAATAATGAATATTTAACATATAAAGTATTAAAATAATTTAACAATCAAATAAACAGAATCTATAATACAGTGGTTTTTAATAAGATAATTAATGAAGTTATTTATAAATAATTTAATAATTATAATATTAAAAGCAATAATTGTCATACTGTAATTAAAATTGAGAGAAATAAAAATGACCGGAAATTAATAAATATTAGGAGGTTGGAAATATTACTAAAATTTAGAATAAAAAGAACAAGTACATATATTCTGCGACAGATATTTATAGAGAAAATATGTATTAAAATAATTGAATGTGTTTTATTTGGGATTTGTCTTTTTATGTAATCGGTTTATGCAGATGCGCAATAAAGATTTTTGTTAGTAATTTTAGAAGAAATAATATTGTGTTAAAGTAACAAATAATAAACATATGCCTCTAAGGTACATAATGCATACAAGGCGTCCCTCCCTATTAAAACGAAAGCAGACAAAGCTTTACAAAACGTTGTCGTAATTAAAACTCCATTAAAGAAATACATTCCAACGTAACTTCTCTTAGTAGAAAGCCGGAGGTCTTGGAAAAACCCCGGCGAGATCTCAAAGTGTATTAAAAGTATGAAGTACGGACAATATTGAATTCCACACAATCCTCAACGATAGAATGCGACCTAAATATTAATGTACTGAAACCAGGAAGAGAACGCTAGCGAAATGTTTTGCCACGTGCAAGCCTTCGAGGTGAGGGTTTGTTTGTTATGGCGTGAAACATACAGAACGATAAGTAATTACTAGTTTTAAAAATTTCAGTTAATTTCCTACTTTCAATTTCACGAACAATTACATTCAATTGGACTTTACTTATTGTTTCTATAGATGCATATATGATGTATGTGTGAAACATTATGTTGTTTGAGTCGGTGTTGCACTGAAGGGGGGCCAAGGAAACCCACCTCCCTTATCGTGACCAAAAAATAAAAGTTTATAAATAAATATAATAAACTTTATATACAGAGTAGCTGATACTCCCATATATATGGTAATTTTCCCATATACAGTGGGAAAATTTATATGTTTTAACTGCAATTTAGGTATAGGGTAGGACAGTAGGAAATATCATTTAGCATATTGAATTCCCCGAATCAGTACTTCCTCCAGTGAACAGATTGTAATTTATTTCTTCTAAACGCAATTCTTCTAACATAAATAACATATATATTTAACAATTATGAAGATTGTGAAGGTTTGGTTTGGCGTGTCAGTTTAAAACACGTTTCCGAGACAAGAGAAGCAGATAAACAGTTTTAGTAACATTGTATATATTTCATTTAAATTTTGAGACCATTATAAAAAACACAATTCAAATTATAAGAATAAATATCCACTATATTTGTCAAAGGTTGATTTGTTTTTTTTGCTGTGAGTGCACGACTTGTTTGAGTTACACATTTTTTTGAGGATTTAGTTGCCCTTTAGGGGTTCATGGTGCTCACATGTGTAAGGCACTTCATCTTAAAAACAATAAACGAACGAATTTCAAACCTGGCTTTTTTAACACAGCAGAAGTTAGTAGCTTAAATCGAAACATGGAAATATGATATTTTCTAAATGGGATTTATTGGTAGCTACAAGTGTAAGTGATAAGGTCATTGCAAGAAAACGATATTGTTAAATTACAGAGAGATACAATACAGAGAGAGAGAGAGAGAGAGAGAGAGAGAGAGAGAGAGAGAGAGAAAGAGAGAGAGAGAGATTGAAAGAGAGGAGAAAAGCAGAAGAGATTCAGGAAGGGAGAGAATGATGGAGAGAGAGACAAAGAGGGACAGGAAAAGAGAGAAGAATAGGGTGAGGTAGGAATAGAGAAAGAGAGAAGGAGGAAAAAATAGATAGAGGCAAGGGAGAGAGAGAGTTTTTTTAGAAAGAACGAGATATAGTATCGCGGGACATAATGTAATAAATATTAGCTACGAGATTTCTTCTGAAGTGAAATATATTTTTAAATCTTGAGCTAAACTAAAAGTACCAAAGTGGTTGCAAAGCAGGTTCAAGCAGCAGATACAAAATTTTAATTAACTTTTTTATCCGTAAAACCTTCAAGTGCACTTTACAATCGGATCAAGCAGAGACGACGCGAGATTGTATCAGTGTAAAACAACATTTTTTATCCAGGATTAGAATATTCCCCAGATATTTGTCAATATTTGTTAGAATGGCTCCGTATTAGATTATATTGGATTCACAGACAGATATGTCGTTTCAAGACGCTTACATGAAACCCGAAACATAATTTTGAAATTACATGTAAGTATATATGTATATGTATCTGCTTAGTCAACTTGCAAACTTGGCAATCATGGAAGTTAATAGACGAGGATATACTTCCTGAAAAATATAAGCCACTCGACTGGTTGAAAAAACAACAAGAATGATTATCCCATTTTAAGCTGAGTTGTTAGCAGACATTTTTGAGTTTTGTGCACGTCCGTCTTCTCGGAAAGAGTTTTCTCATAGCGGGATATGTTTTATTAGAGAGACGAAATAGAGTATCTGGAAAGAAGCCTCAACAATTAATGTTCCTCAACTGTTATTAAAGCCACTTTACACCAATAATATTTGAAGTTTGTAAATACTTGTTTTTTTTAAATTGGCCAATGAACCTATCTAAATATAATACCATTTTTAAATTTGTATTTAAACTGTTAATATATTTAATTGTATTACTGTCACAAGCACGCACGCACGCGCACACACACGAACACACACACAAACACAACTATTAATTCTTATAAAGCAATCATACTGACATGGTCAACTCACTTAGCCTCAATAAATAATAGCAACTGACAATCACAGTTAAAAATTACAATCACTGTTAAAAATCACAGTAATTTCAAAGTAGCAATCACAGTTTGACTTATTATTGTGAAATCACTGTTAGTCACATCACTACATACAGATGAGACTTATACATCTGTGGCGTACCGAGAACCCTTTACACAAAAATTTCTAATAATCTTTACTTGTAATTACTGCAAAGTTTCTAGTTCAAACTTTACGACCCCAACAGTTGTCTCAGCAGTAAATTTTTATAACGCCAACTTTACAAAAATTTTAAAACATTGAAAATAAAATGTAAAGATTGCGTTTCCATTGATTTCCAGCTTCTGAAGCAATTAGCGTTCTTTTGTTCGTTCTATTTACTTCGATGTGTTTTTAGAAATGAGAAAAGCAAAAGGCGAAGCGAATGAAGCCGGTTCATTACTGCACCAGCTACAAACTTTGGATTTCGCCTGGGAGTTTAAAGGATTTCACGCCCCCTAAAACTCAGTTTAATTTGATAAAGTTTACTTGTTTCTTTACCATTCAATAAGTTTTTTCAATGTAATTCTTATATTTTTCAAGTCAACCTTTTTCTATCATAGTTTGTTCATTTATTATTTCTAATCATCCATTTATCAAGAATATCTCAAAATGACCAGTGTAAGAAAAACAGTATCGTTCTCCAAAACGTAGTTCGTTATTCTCTACTAGGTGTCGTTGCATTCAGTAGATAATTAGTCTCGATACATTAAATATAGAAACTATAAATTCATTTAAAGATATTATTATTTTTGAGCGTCTAATATTTATAACAACTTATTTAGGGGAATGATGATAAAAATAAACAATACAGATGCCTATTCATTACAAACTGCGGATAGCCAAGCCATTATACATCAAGAAAAAAAGACTTGAGTATATGACACGAAGAATAAGAGAAGAATATGGAAAAGGAGGCCTGTAAATCCAACTAATTTGTTGTTGGATGGGCGAAGAAAACAAAATCTTAGACAATTATATATAATTAGGAAAAGAAATACCAAATAACGGTTAAATACAAATAGAAGATAGAGTAGGACGGGAACGAAGAGCAGTAAAAAGATTGAACGGAATATGGTAGAATGAAGACATAAGGGGACGGGAAAATGAATATATAACACTATAGTAAAGAGTGTCTTAACGTACGGACCAGAAACGTGGGTGATGTCTAAAGGAGAGAAGAGCATGATGAATGGAGTAAATATGAACGCTCTTAGATCATTTCAAATCTCTAGGCGAGAATATAGTACCAATGAAAGCATTAGAGACATGATAGAGACGTTGACAGTCGTAGAGGAGACAGCTGATATGGTACGGACACGTGAAGAGAATGCCGGAGGCAACATTATCTAGAGTTTGCTAAGGACGCCATCGGAGGGAAGTACAAAGGGAAGGCCCAGACTTACATAGGGAGAAACCACCAATATATCCATAAGGGAAAGGAACTTGTCGATGGCACACTGATGCAATGGGAAAGCATGGAAGCAAAGTTTAAAAATCAGGCAGTGTTGACAGATGCCATAAAACCGAAATTATATATATATATATATATATATATATATATATATATATATATATATATATATATATATATATGTCAAAATACAAATAGAAGAATTATAATTGAATTTACAATTCAAAGCTTTTCGTTGGCTAACAGTACCAACATCATCAGGAATATTAAACAATTAAAATTAACATATGTGCAAATTATGTTAATTATGTGCACATATGTTTGAATTTGCACACATGTTAATTTTAATTGTTTAATATTCCTGATGATGTTGGTACTTTTAGCCAACGAAAAGCTTTGAATTGTAAATTCAATTATAATTCTTGTATTTGTATTTTGACTTAGTTTTTTATTAATACACAAGAATACATATTGCTATATATATATATATATATATATATATATATATATATATATATATATACATGTATATATAAATTTATATAACCTCTTCATCAGAAATAAACCTTTTTATTTATGCCCTTGTGTATACCCTTATCCTTCCATTAAGGGTTTCCGTTTCAAAATTATGAAATTTATTTTGTAAAGAACAATTTGTATAAATCCTCGGTTTGCTATATTTCACCTATCTAGGGCTTTATCATTCAGAATAAAGGCTTAATTCCCTTGAATTAATTCCCAAAAGTATTTACTCTAGACCTAATACTTCACGAACCCCTGTAGGTATAGGGGAATGGGCAGCCACGAGAAGGGTTTATACAAACAACCGCGGCCGATCATTCGACCTTTGAAACCTGTGCAAAGCGGATCCGGCCAGTTAACCTTTACATCGCAACGGTCCGATAAAGCTTTTTGTGTAGAGCGCCTTGGTTCACTATATTAAATAAATACGCAAGGAAAACTAGAGGCAAGGCTTTGTTTTACCTTAGAACTTGGCTACATCACAAACCAAATAATTTCTGTTTTCATTTGTACAATTTTCTTTTCTTGTGAACTGTAACTCGTTCTGTTCTCTTCAGAAAACTGGCATCTAATAAAATATTTTTGTACACCATACCAGACCCTTAAATCCAGATTTACCCCCCCCCCCTTTGGTTCAAGTTTCTTCTGATATTTGTCTTCACTAAGCCGTGCTTTTCCCCCGAGTAAGCAAGTAAAACCTAACCTATTCCTTAGCTGTTATTTGTCCCTGTTTATAAACAAAAAATTTACAAAAGGATACTTCTTTGTTTGGCTTTAATTTATTTTACTAAAAGCCCTATTCGTACATTATTACTCACGTGACAGTGGATGCGAAGCCTCGAGGCCACAAAACCCCTCATTTCTCTGACTGAGTGAGCTCTAACAAGGATCTGCTTGGGTAGTCTCTAGTTCATCAATCATTGACGTCCAGCATAACAGATAGCTAAAAGTTGGTATCTGACCTCTTTGTTGTCACCCCTATTTACATGACTTTCACTTTTTCCGCTTTCCCCTTCAGAGACAAGAAAGTGTTTGCCACCTTTAATGATGAAATACTCCAAGTCACTGTGTTAACACACAAACGAATACATTTTCGTAACTGTCGACTAGAGGGCACTTTGATGAATGCTGGCTGCAGTGTTTCCTGCCTAGTTCCAAGTCCTCATCCTAAGGGTCCTACCCTTATGCGTGGCCAACCTTATGCAATGGGTGGATAAAGTAACGAATGAACTGTCTGGACCAAACCAATCAAACTGACATTCTTTCAGTACGGAAAGCCGGTCGGTCGGAAGGTTCTGTCTTACGTCGGTATCTCTGTAAAAGTTTGGAAACCGGCGTCTACTGGTCTCATCCCTCACAGTAGCTTGAGCTCTGACGTACAAGCATAGTTCACACCACATAGCCAGGCGTGTAGGGCAAACATTGTCCCACTTGGTCCCACTACACTTTCTTTGCGTTTACATATACTGTGAACTTACGTTGGAAGTTGCTTCCTCAGTACTGTTGATTGACTGGACTGGAGTTACTGGATTTGAGTCCATACTGTATCGTATCTTCTGGTGGCGGGAGGAACATGGTGTGAAAGAAGCCTGCTTCTTTTATGTCGGAAAACTTTAAGTAGGAGCATGGTGCGCAAGCTTCATGGAAGCCTGATTTATTCAATTCGAAAGACCACTAGCAACATAACCTTCCACTATATATTTTATTTGGTCATAAAATGTTTGAGGCTGCTACCATTACTATGATGTGTATTTCTGTCAAGAATTATTTTCAGGAAATGCTTAATCAAATACCTGGCAATCACCATAAGGGATCCACTGTAGACATAGGGTTGGCTTTTAGAAGAGATGAAAGGAACGGGAACTGTTGAGAAATTAATTAATTGTTGAAATAATACCATAGCAAGGATCGAGCTTCAATCCTCACAACAACTCTTGGTCTCTACTCCAGTAATGGAGACATGCCTTCTCGTGTCTGGGAGAATGGGAATTAGGAAATAGTGTAGCAGGAAATTTTATTTTAATATTTCTAATATAACAGCGACAGTACGATAAAGAAGAAATAAATACGTCAGTACACAAATCTTGGGTCCAATTGGATTTCTAAATCTTGGAAACCCAATAAAAGCTCATTTCATGAATACAGTTCTTATTATTTATCTACTCTTCTACAAATATATCTCTGAATTTTTTACTTATACTTGTGTATGGAGAATATATACGAAATAAAAAATAAGAATTACAAACATCCAGTAAAAGGACGCATTTTAATGAATGTGACAGCTGCTGCAACATATCGCGTTGCACGTCAAGGACGGCCGTATTGCTAACCGTGAAACCTTTGTTTTTGCTGCAAACATTTCTTCCTAATTAGTTAGTTTAGTTAGGAAATATTACTATTTGCTGCGCGAGCTTGTTTGCTGCCGCTGGCGCTGAGGGGCTGCATTGCATAGAGAAATGTTCAATGGGGCTGTTATATAATTGGCAGGTGATGTCTCGCGTGCACTATACAATACATCAGACAGTCATTTCATTAACGTAGACTTTTGGGGGAAAATATAATACATTGTTTTACAACTTGTCGGCAAAAACAAAACGTAAAACCTATTTCAGTAATAAATGCCTAATATCTCATATAAATCACTTTAAAAAATGAAAATAACAAAATATTTCTAACAGTGAAAGGACCGCCATTCATATGGCAAATATAGTTTCTAACAGAATTCGATCCCATCTAAGAGACATTACTAAAACATAAGCTTCATTCGCATGGAGTCAAAAATCTGGCGATTTTCAACGAAAACGTTTATCATTTAGAATGGGCTGAGAAGATTAACATTCAGCATGGGTTAAGAATATTTACATATAGTATGGGTTAACAAGAAAAACATTCTGTATGGGTTGAGAGGATTAACATTCAGAATGGGCTAATAATATTTACATATAGCATGGGTTAACAAGAAAAACATTCTGCATGGGTTGAGAGGATTAACATTCAGAATGGGTGTATAGGATTAAAATTCTGAATGGGTTAAGGATATTTACATATACCTTGGGTTAAGATAAAAACATTCAGCATGGGTTACGAGATTTACATAAGAATGGGTTAAAAAGATTACCATTCAGTATGAGTTGAGTATATTTACTTCCTGAAGGGATTAGAAGACATACACTCTCATGGCAGGTAATTAAGTAAGTATTTATTAAAAATAGGTTTCATGGAAAATGGAAGCCTTATTTAAACAAAATACATCGGACCTCAGGGTTGTAACGTTTAACTAGATTTAAGATTGAAAAACTTCCCTTTTTGTCAGGCTGTCAGAAACAAGCCTGTCCGGAACAAAATCAACGAGAATATTCCTCACAGCCACAATTTTTCACTTTACTTAAAAATGTTAAATTTATTTGAAGCTAATCTTTTCTACGTGAGCGTACATTTCGTCCAAATTCGGGATATAATCTTTGCCCTAAACGACACAAACAAACCACTACTTTTCACACAACGAATTTCAGTAATGTTCCTTCCTAATTAACACCAGAGCAAGCAGACATCTCGGATAACGAAATTGCACCATTTCCACTCAAACGATGTAATCAGGAATTGCATGTTTAGCATAACCGTAACCGCTTCCTAGCGGCGGTTAGTTAGCGGAAGTTGTAAGTGATAACTGAATGAGTTCTTCCGGTGTGATAATTACCTAGGGTTGTTATCGAAGCAGACCTTGTTACCTACTTTCCTGAACCCTGTGCCCTAGTGCCTCATGACTCTAGTGTATAGTGTATTAGTGTCTTGTTGTTAGTGTAGTTGCCTTACGACACGACCGAAACTGTCCAAGTGTAACCTTGAAGAGTTCCCTACTTGTGTAATTTCCCCCAAACGTGATAAGTAATTTGGATAAACATTTCTTCTTTGTGTATCTCCCTCTAGTTTCCTTATATTCACTTATCACTTACACTTAAATGTACTTAAACAAGAATCTTACATGATGTATTTGAAAGTCGACTTTCGAAAGCCTATTACACTGTTCTCACTTTCATGCTTTTTTGTAATTAATAAGCTCTCGAAAGTAAGATTCTTGTTTAGTTACATTAAAGTGTAAGTGATGTATATATATATATATATATATATATATATATATATATATATATATATATATATATATATATAAAGAACTGTCAAAATACAAATACAAGAATTATAATTCTCTGTAAGCTTTTCGTTGGCTAATAGTACTAACATCATCAGGAACATTAAACAATTAAAATTCACATATATATAAAAGTTATGTGAACGAATAATGTGAACTTGACTAAATATAATGCTGAATAAAGTAGATTCCTGCTTACGCAGACTTTGTATTGTACAGCTGGTAGAACGGCTTTAGCGTTAGTGTGTAGCAAACTCTTGAAGAGTACAGTTGTAGGCACTCCAACTGAATGCATATCAGTTGAATGTTTTTAAAGTAAAAACTAATGTAATAATTTCAAAATTAAATTGTTCTTAATTAATACAGTTTTATAAAAATAAAACTGTTTTTTAAACCTTTCGAGCTTAACAACAGACGTAACTTATATATATATATATATATATATATATATATATATATATATATATATATATATATATATATATATATATAAAGAACTGTCAAAATACAAATACAAGAATTATAATTCTCTGTAAGCTTTTCGTTGGCTAACAGTACTAACATCATCAGGAACATTAAACAATTAAAATTCACACATTTATAAAAGTTATGTGAACGAATAATGTGAACTTGACTAAATATAATGCTGAATAAAGTAGATTCCTGCTTACGCAGACTTTGTATTGTGCAGCTGGTAAAACGGCTTTAGCGTTAGTGTGTAGCAAACTCTTGAAGAGTACAGTTGTAGGCACTCCAACTGAATGCATATCAGTTGAATTTTTTTAAAGTAAAAACTAATGTAATAATTTCAAAATTAAATTGTTCTTAATTAATACAGTTTTATAAAAATAAAATTGTTTTTTAAACCTTTTGAGCTTAACAACAGACGTAACTTATATATATATACTGGGCATACCATTGATTTCCAATCTTGCCGACAGATTGCTCAAGTGGAAAACTACAGGACTAGAATTATTCGTGAGGCTATCGAAATAGAGAAGCAAGGGAGTCTTAATAAACGCGATGATACTTTGAATTTGCCCGCAGTTTGGAAGTGTGTCATCGATAGATTTTATCGGCAGGAAGGTGAACAAAGGCAAAGGAATGTGAGTAATTGTTTGGATCAGGTGTGTGTGGATTGACGTCAGTGTGTGTATTGACGTCAATGGGCGTGGCTTCTTTCCTCTATATATAGGAGCCGAGTTTTTTGCGCTCTTCACTCGCTCTTCTACTGTTGTTGGGTTCACCTCGTAAATGCTGGATGAGATTCTAGCGAAACGTCGGAACTGCGAATTTATGGACTGCAGAATGAACGGATGTACTCCAGATAGTAACAATTCA